>JABWIB010002712.1:31714-49356 GCA_016617825.1 Platyplectrum ornatum | reverse complement strand
CTGCCGGCAAAATTAAAAGAAAAATCACAAAAAAGTAAAATAAAAAGTAAAATACAAAGCTGGCTGACCAGAGAGCAGCCAGAAGCGCCCCAACTCCCCGGGCACTAGCTAGAACTGAGGCAGGAGGAGGGTTGGTGGGGGGAGGAGCTTCACCCAGAAGGTTTTTTAGTTAACTCTCTAGTGCCCAGCTCCACAGCCACAGCACCAACCCATAGTCGCAGTGTCCCCCAGATGGCCTGCAGGAGAAATATCAATATCTTTCATCTGGGATATCACAACTTGGGCTTATTTCTTCCTCAAGGTAGTAAGAAGATTCCACCCCATAATGAACAGGATGGCAGTTTTTGGTTGCTCATTTGTAGACTGTTTTTAAATCTTTAGTAATGGAAATAATGCAGAATGAAGTTGGATTATTTTGTCTTATTGTTATAAAGTATTAAATGATGCAGGATGGATATTTGTTTTAATTTGTAAGTATAACAAAATTCTCTTTTGTCCAGGGATGGGACTGCTGGTCCGGAAAGTGGCAGTATTCAGTTGGAAGCGCAACGGGCATTTACTACTCGAAGGCAAATCTCTGAAGAAACAGAAAGTCTGGATCCCAAAGATTCGCCTGAGGTGAAAACATAAAAAACAAATACAGACTACATTATGGTTTTGCTATGTGTTAACACATCTAATGTGGATCTATTGCTGTTTTATAATTTATGTTTATGTTACAAAAGTCAATATCATTTATATATTATTAGATAATATTGGTAAGGAAAATACAATTTTCTTTTACCAGTTTAATTACAGTAGTCACTTATATACCCTGTACGCGCTTTGCTCCACTACCCAGGCATAAATAACTACCCAGGCATAAATAACTACCCAGGCAATTTTGCCCGAGTTAACTACCCGGGCCAAAAGCAGGATTTTACCCTGCTCGGACCCAGGTATCTGTGTAAATGCACCCTATTATTGGTGCATAAATTGTTGCGGGCAGTGTATACATTGTTGCATTGTCTATGAAGTAAATTTGCTGCATTATTTCTGCATTATATTCTATAAATTAGACCCTTTAATTAAACAAAATGACTTTTGTACATATTTTAATTTTAGTGTTGTATAGTTAGTGCTTTATAGAACAGGGAATGTGCAAGTATTTATACGTATTCACTTATTTTAATTTTCTAATGTCACTTACTGGAAGTCATGATCGGTTAAATAAAATATTTATCCATTTCAAGCATTAATGTTTTTCAATTGTTTTGAATTTTTTTTATTGGTTTTCTTTACACAGAGCTGGGAAATTATCACAGAAGATGATGCTACCTTGTACAGTAGTAACAGTAATCAACCCCCATCCTCGCCTATCAGTGATCTTCAAGCACAAGTTACTGAGTTCACTGCAAGACTTTCCATATCTGGAAGTGTATCCAGTGCCAGAGAGAGCTCTAGCAATGTAAGTTATTTTTTTGGTTGTTATATAATAATAAGTATTTTTATTAATAATAATAATAACCAGACACATTAATAAAATCTTATAAGGCTGTGTGCTTTTTCCCGTCTATTATGGCACTATGAGCCGCGAGCGAAAAAGACGTGAATTTTCCCCCTTACGTTGTTTGCGTGAAGTGGCATTGAATCGGCCCCTTTGGCTGATATCTCAATACTTAATGCTTTTAGAGAATGCTATGAGTTATAGTTTTAAAACAGCATTCTACCAACTACTTGCCTAAGATCAGAGCTTCTGTGCTGTGGGAGAACCAATAACGTGTCCTGTTCTCCCAATCTTCAGCTTCTTTAAATACGTGATGAGCGACATTTGTCTGTGGAAAACTTGCCAACAATACTATATATCATGGTCACAGATATATTTATATGAAAATCTTTCAGGGTTGCAATTCTGTATAGTCTTTTTTTATATACTTCAAGTGCAAGTTTTTCTGTAAATACAGGTATACAGTGTAAACCATTCAGATTATAAAGGGCAACATTAGGAGGATACAAGTAACCGATTATGACACTTAGGGCTCACTGGGATCGCTGGACCAATGGTCACACTACGCTGGAATATATTCATGGTAGTTCACTGTTTACAACTGCAACAACTTATACAGGACTTTTATTGACCAGACCCACACTTGACAGCAAGGACTAGATTTAGATTTACACTCTCATGATTTTAAATCTCATGGGCAGAACCATATTGAATTGCAGGGGAGGTAAATTAAATTAATTGCAATCATTATTACAGGTGAGAGATGATGTTTCTAGCCCAAGTCTAATAACAGTGTAACAGTAGTGCTGGTCAGTATCTGTGTGCAAAATGAAAAATAAAGTATTCTCCCTGCATGCAAACACTGACATTCATTTTACCTCCACCTGCAATTTAACATGGTTTTGCCCACGTTCAGATTGCCTAATAAAGCCGTCGTTTTCAGCGAAAACGACGGCCCTAGTGTAAAAGGCGCCGTTTGAAGGCAATCTGAACGTTGCCTCTTCAAAACGGAGCCTGAGGATCGGCGGCTTCCAGAGCCGCCAAAAAAAGAGGTTTTTCGCTGGCTCGCCGGCTTTCTTAAAGCAAACTGAACGCGTCTGGAGCAGGCAGGCCGGCTCCAGCGCGTATGAGGGGAGGTGATTGGCCTAAAAAGACGTGATCATTACGATCACAGAATTTTTAGGTGACCTCTCCTACACACAGGACGCTGGCTTCACTGTAAAGCCAGCGTTTCCTGGAAGACTTTCTGCTGTAAGCCGCCGATTTTGGCTTTTTGACCGCAGGCAATGTGAACGCGGTATTAATCTGAATCTGGCCCTATGAGTGTAAAGTTATACCTGTGCAAAACAATGATGAATTACAGGGGAAGTCAATGTTAATCAGTATTATAGGTGAGAGGTGAGGTTTCCTAGCTCAAGTGTAAATAACAATGTAACTATAACACCAGTTGAGAAATTTGTGCATTAAGCAAAAGCAAAGTATTCTCCCTGCATGTAAACACTACCACTCATTTTACTTCCCCTGAAATTCATTATGGTTTTACCCAGGTTTAACTTTAAGCTCTTAAGTCTGGATCTGGTCCAATGTGATCACTTTTAGAATGCCTCATCAACTGGTATGCTGCATGGGTTTTCCTTTTAATTTACAGCTATTTAATTCATGGATTTACTATTGCTTCATTTCCATTGTTAATAAAGCACTTGCATACTGCATAGCCATAGCTGCATTTTGATTATACTTAGAGCTGTTGATTTGTGTCTGGATTGCTTGTAATCCTTCCATTATTTGTATGGGGATCCACCAAATGCAGGATGTTGCCTAGGAGTCTGGTTATGGCCCAGAATCTTTTAATGTTCAGTTCCTACATAAATGGATTAATATTTTTAAGGGGCTATGAATATGGAGACAGTCTACATGCACATATAAACATCTAACAGCTAGGACTAGATTTAAATCACACCAATCTACATCATTATATATAATTTAACTATTTAAATGGAAATTAGCCCAATTTATCCCACATTCCATCCTCTCAGAGAACTGTCCTCTATCTAATTGTCTAATACAGTATCTTAGTGAGAATATATTATTACAGACATAGTAGGAGTTATAAGCTTAAAGCCTGTCATATTTATCACCTTTTTTCTTAAATATATTTTATGAAGGTCCATTCCAACAGAAGAGAGAGCTTGCAATCCTATACACATGAAGAACTACCTACGTTACCAGTTGTAAGATCTTTATGTTTCTAATGCATGATAAACTGGTTGTGTTATCTAATGGCATCATGTGAAGTTTATTTCATAATATGTTTGCCTTAGAGATATTAATGGGAATAAATTCAAAAACACAAATAATGATATCTATTCATAATGGCTTTACCAGTCTTTTCTCACCAATGGCAGACTTCCGTCTTTGCTATGCTGTGCACTCCTGTTTCAGCCTCTGAAATAGAATGGTAAATGTGATTTGTAAACATGTTTTTCTGTGTACAGTTATTGCCCACTTCTTCTGGATTACCGCCTGGCTGGGAGGAAAAACAAGATGAGAAGGGGAGGTCATATTATATAGATCATAATAGAAGAACCACTACCTGGGAAAGACCCGTAGTACAGGTACTCTGACAGTACTATTTGCTTAATATTCTTTGTTGCGATCCGTTATAATAGTGTATATATAATCCCTGTTTACTTTTGCTTATCCATTGCAAATAAAAAAAATAACAAAGTAATGTATTTTTTAAATGTTAGTGTCCGTAAACACCTTTATTATGCTTTAACATATTTATAAGTGTAAAAATGTAATTCAGGCATATATAAGATTATATTGTGTATATAATTTCACTTGATTGAATGCACGATGTGTATTAGTGGGTTGTTTGCAAGTGACTGAAATAAGGTTTTTTTTAGGGTTTTTTCATGATATAAATGTGGGCACAGATTGGCCACTAAGCAATGAAATACATTTCTAAGTCCTTTTAATTTGAAATGGTAAAAAATACACCATGCAATTTTGATTTATGGCATACTTTTTAGTTGTAAGATCGCTTATAGAAATCGGATGTAGTCTGCAGGGTGGATCCCTAAATAGTCTGATATTAATTCTTCGGATGTAGTCTACAGGGTGGATCCCTAAATAGTCTGATATTAATTCTTCGGATGTAGTCTACAGGGTGGATCCCTAAATAATCTGATATTAATTCTTCAGATGTATTCTACAGGGTGGATCCCTAAATAATCTGATATTAATTCTTCGGGTGTAGTCTACAGGGTGGATCCCTAAATATTATGATATTAATTCTTTGCCACAGGTCTCTGTGGAAATGTCACATCGGTCACCCTTCCAAAGTGTCCCAAGCAATCGTCCATTACAGACGTTGACAAATGACTCCACCAAATCATCAGTGAACCTAGATCAAGGATTTTTACAGAAAGGCTGGGAAATGAGGCATGCACCAAATGGACGGCCCTTCTTCATCAATCACACTACTAAAACTACCACATGGGTATTTCATGTATATATTGTCTTTAGTTAATGTAGATGTTGTATCAATATAACTAGCTAAGTTCATAAGTGGTCATTAGAAATCTTGTACAGAATATCTATTCCTTGTATAGTTATATAAATAAACATAACACAACTAACTTTATTTTTAATATTCCAGGAAGACCCAAGGTTGAGAACTCCTGTTCAGCTAAGACCAAGACCTCCTATAGATATATCAGACCTTGGACAACTGCCAGTATGTTTTTCTTATTTTACCCTCTTACATCTATACAGTTAGCGTTCACCCCAGAAAGTATTTAATATTCTAGAAGTTGAGACATGAGCAGCATCTGATGGTGCGAGCATAAGAGAGTAGTTCATTCTCCTCTCCCTCCCTTAAGTAATACTTTTGAACACTTAAGTTAGTGCATAAATGTTTACCCAAAACCCAGGTTTGGAAAACATAATAGTAACGTTTGCTGTGGGTATGTACAGATGTTACTATTTACGTCATCTATGCAGGTGATGTGAAACATGAATTCAGCAAGATTCAGTGATGCAGTGTGCGACCATGTGGCCGCACATCACATCATAGCACCCGGTACCGGCCAGGTGTATGGCTAGCCTTATGGAACCAGAAAGAGTTCTTTGACCAAGGTTGCCAACTCTCGTGCAGTGCTCCCAGAACTGTGGTCGTGATTTTAAATCACTGCCTCAAGCCCGGAGTAAAATGATAAATGGCTGGGACTTGAAGATGTCGAACCCCATCCATCAATAGTAAAGCTTTTACTGCCATTCAGGGGATGGGTCTTTGAGTGTGATTTGCATAAATCTGTGAGGAAGGAACCAAATGTCGGCAACCTTGTTCTAGACCCTCATCTAGAACAAGTTGTTGTCCTTGAGTAAGTTGGAAAAAATAAAATGAATAAAAATTTAAAGTAATTCTTTTGTGGTGGTATATTTGTATCTAGATTCATCTAATAGTGCTTCTTTGATGGTATCTGACCTATTTGTCATCCTCCCTTGCAGCCTGGCTGGGAAGAAAGAACACACACAGATGGCAGGGTTTTTTACATTGACCACAGTAAGGCAAATTTTGTTTGCTTAAGTGATGCCATTACATGTGTGTTTATTGGATTTTCTTTTCTTAGAATGGTGTTATTTATGTTTTAGATACAAAGAAGACTCAATGGGAGGATCCACGCTTACAGACTGCAGCAATAACAGGACCAGTAAGTCTCGTGGTTACTTGCTTTGCAGTCAGATTAAGCCTGTAAACAGTGGTGCAGTACCCCAAGAAGGTGCAGTTGGTACTTCCAACAGTGATTAGATTGGAAGGGAACCTTACCTATTTTGACTCTAAATTACAGTTTATAATGAATGCTTTCAAGTGTTTGTTTGCTATAGGAAAAACTGAAATATTTACATTGCATTCAAGTATAATATTTGTACAACCTTTACTTTACAACATAGAATATCAAGAGGCTGGATCCTGTAATCAATTATAATTGTTTTGAATTCATAAAAAGTATAGTTCATAAAAAAGTATACTTTATTACTTAGCTGGGTAAATTAAAGTAAGCTGTACAAACTGTCTCTTATATAACTGCAATTCCAACATTCAGATACAAGTATTCTTACTCGTATGTTGACAAGGGAAGTATCTGCTTATTTATTAAAAATTAGGGCTTTGTGTATATAATTTTCTAAATGATAAACATTATTTAAATACTTCATCTAACACTAATTATTTTTACTTTTTAGGCAGTGCCTTATTCAAGGGATTACAAAAGAAAATATGAGTATTTTCGTAAGAAGTTAAAGAAGCAGGTAAGTTTGAGTTCAATTTAATTCAAGGGTAGGCAAAGTGTGGCTTTTTCGTTTAGCTCTTTAAGTCCCAGTATGCTTAGCACTGCATAGACTTGATACCTTACAAAGCATGCTGCATTGTGTCAATACCTGGAAATCTGAACTTTGCCTACCCCTGTTCTAGACCCTTCATTACGATGTCATTCAATAAATGAATGCTTTTAAAAGTACCCAAAAACAGTCTTCCTAGAATTACCTGTGGTTTAATTGATGTTAAATTAGATAAGCATTAAATGTTATGGTTATATGTATCTTGACTATTTTTCCCACGTACCAGCTAAATGTTTTAATCTAAGCCACTTTATTTTTGTTTAGCTTGATATTCCTAACCGGTTTGAAATGAAGCTACGCCGGACAGCCATATTTGAAGATTCATACAGAAAGATCATTTCAGTGAAAAGACCAGAGTTACTAAAAGCACGTCTCTGGATTGAATTTGATGGCGAGAAGGGCTTGGATTACGGGGGTGTTGCCAGAGAATGGTTCTTTCTAATTTCTAAAGAAATGTTTAATCCCTACTATGGCCTTTTTGAATATTCTGCAGCGTAAGTTTCAAAAATAATATTTATTAATGATAGTGTGTGTATGTGTGTGTATATATATATATTCATTCATTCATTCATTCATTTATGGACAGGAGTGAATTATTGGGTTAGACCATTTCTGGAAATATTTTTAGGAATTTCCATATTGTAAAATAAAATTGTTCTGTCTTGTGTATCTAGTTATGTGCTTGCAGAAGTAACATTAATACACTGCCATTTCATTCAGACATCCATACTTGCCACAGGAAATTCTGAATGTACATAAAGAAAACTATGTAAATGATGTAGTTCATTAATTGAAATATATGCTCCATACTGACACAGGCTCCCATTTTCTTTACAGTGACAATTATACCTTACAAATCAATGCAAATTCTGGCCTGTGCAATGAAGATCACCTTTCGTACTTTAAGTTTATTGGTCGTGTGGCTGGGATGGCTGTCTATCATGGAAAACTTCTTGATGGTTGGTCTTTGTTTTATCAAGCTTTCCATAACCATGCTGTTGCTTGAAAATGAACATTTGCGTCAGCAAGCAATATTTAAGTCTTTTGTACAAGAACAAACTGATGATTTCTATTTTAATGATTCGGTAGGCAGGACAATGTATAAGCAGGAAAGAAAGTGTCACCTGTATAGTTTTTGGTTATATCATAAGACAGATCATGTTATATATGTATTCTTCAGGGTAAGTTGGAATGTCAAACTCCTGTATAGATATTATAGCTTATTTATTGTTTTGTACCATTACAATTTACAGTAATTAGAAAGCATACTTTTATAACAGTGCATGTTTTACAATAATTTTTCTTTAAATAATTATGTTCATTCAGAAATTATCATAACAAAGGATGTCTCAGATACATATTTAATAAGAAATATTTGTTGTTCGCTGCAATTTCATTGTGTTTTGTAGATGTTTTCTGCATTCTTTATGTTTTATGATCACTGTTGGTGTTTCGATATCACCTACAGCAACGAAACTGTTTTGTTTTTTATTCAGTTTTCCAAACTTGTTGTGTTCCATGTAGTATATTTCAGTGACGTGATCATAATATGTAATTTATAGATTGAATGTAGAGTTAGTTACAATAATTTTATAAAAACAATGTGTGCTCAATATATTGTAAGAATGGCACAGTCTCTGTTTGCCATGCTGAGTATACTGAACCTATACTAGTTCATCACAGCTTTACATTGATATTTTCCTTTTGCTTTTAGGATTCTTCATCCGCCCGTTTTATAAAATGATGCTTCAAAAGGCAATAACACTGAGTGACATGGAATCTGTGGTATGTTATGCTAATTATTTTTATGTAATTAATATGATCTCTTCTAATGAATGCGGAGTAGGTAATTCCATTATCTCCTATACATATTCCCAGTCTTTATGAAATTAAGTGTTCATCAATAGTGATTTTTGTGAGTGCTTCTTTTTGTTTAACATACTTATGTATGTATTTGCTAATCCAGTCCACACTAGAGTAAACATAGAGGGATCAAAGCAATCAATGCATTGAGATGCAATTTAGTGACCTTTCTGGTGGTAGAAGACACACAGATGAACAGACATGGTTTTCAGTTGTCCATTTTGCATTCAGTGTTTGACCTTATCCTTGGTGTATGATAACAGGTAGAGAGTATAGAATTTTAGGATTTTTTCACCAATTGGTAGTTTCAATTGACTTTTTATTTAAACATTATAAATAATGTAATAAAGTACTTTTATGTGTGATTTTAAGTAACAAATTAAGCAGTACTTTAGGGGCTAATGAAGTTGTAAATGAATGGTAGTTGACGCTGCATACCTGAATATGCATCTATTGTTTTCCATGAATGTAAGGTAAGTATGACGATTGAAATGTGTTCCGCTGGCTGTCCATGCGATTTAGTGTGAAACCACAGCTTTCTGCCCTGCATGCCCATGTGCATAATAAATGAGGTCCACTATATGGTAGCTATAACAGAAAACAGATATTTTCTGCACTTTTTATATTGTAATAATCAATGAAGATTAATTATGGAGTTTGTATGCCTTATTTCAAAATAGTCCTAGGCTTTTCCAGTTCAGATTTGAAATAGGGTTGTGGTTGCCTCTTTTATCTATGTAGTGTGTATGCTTTTTGAGATAATTTATTCCCTAACAATCACTTTATTTTTAGTCACTAATAGACTTATTCCTTTAATCTGTTGGTAGCACTGGCATCAGGCTATGTTTGCTTTTCTGTTCACTCACTATAAGCAGGTGGCCCTAACAAACTGCCAATGGAAAAGACAGCGCATTAGCTTGGCAGCTGCACTTGTCCTTTCAGGTCGTCAGCTACTTGAGCATGCACATTCCTTACTAGTACTTTCACACAATAACTTACATTGAAGGTACATCCTTCCTTCTGCATTGTTTCTTTTCACTTTCTTGTTTAAGAAATACATTAACATTACCAGTTACATGCCATCATCAACTGATCAATTACTCCTCTCTTTCTGTGACCCTTACATGCAGCCATATTTTTATGGGGCTTGCAGGTTATGTGAAGAGTTAACAGGTGGTGTTTTTACAAGAAGACAGATAAAGAAACCTTTATCTGGTGATACAGATAAATACAGCTTTTGTGGGTGGCATTTACTTTTTGCTTTAATAATTGTAGAATTATGCTTCACATTTTATCAAATTACTCAATACATGTTACTTGACCCATAGGACAGTGAATATTCCAATTCTCTTCGGTGGATATTAGAAAATGACCCCACAGAATTAGACATACGATTCACAGTGGATGAGGAACTATTTGGACAGGTATTTTAACACTGATATTTGTGGCAATGATTTGGTTTCTGTGTTGTTTGTTTGTCTGTATGATTTTGATTATGTATATAACTTTGTTTGGGATTGTCTGGGTTTTTTTTTTCAGACTCATCAACATGACCTAAAGTCTGGTGGATCAGACATTGTTGTGACAAACAAGAACAAGAAAGAGTATATACAGTAAGTCTGTGAAAGATAGTGATGGGAAATCTAGTTCATTTTGGTGACTAGTCCATTATGATCTAGTTCACTTAAAAGATCAGTTCAGAAGATTAGTTCATCTAGTTCTAGTTTCAGTCATTAACTTTGAGATAGTCAGTGAGCTGATCAGTGCTGTGTATGAACTATTTAAGTGAGTGAGTGAACTAATAATGTAACTGAACTACTTGCAGCAGAATGACTCAGGAGAAACAATGTAACTGAGTCTGCTCTACAGTGGAGTGCACGCGAAGTCTGAACATAGCAGTGACACCTGTAGCAGCTTATATATATACTCATGAGTAAAGAGAGCGCGAGATACACACAATGAAATATTGGAATTCTATAGAAGTGGAAATGTTGTACATGGCAACCAATCAGATTCTAGCTATCATCTTCTAGAAGGTGCGCGATAAAGAAGTAGATGATCTGACTTGTTGCTATGGGCAACAGCTCATATTTATTGCAAACATCTTCTATAGAAGGCACTTGGTATACAGTATGTTCCCCACAAGTCGTAATTTTTACTATCTGTGTCTTTGCTGTGTCTAGTTCCTCTCCCTTGCTTTAGTTCCTGATGAACTTATCTTTTCCTGAGCAGTGAACTGAACGAACTAGTTCACTATAAAGATTAGTTCATTTTTAACTAATCAGTCCAGAACTACCCATCACTAGTAAAATACCCCTAAAATATAACCTCATTAAATAACTTTCCTGGTATTGCCCAGTTACTGTAACAAGCACTGACACTTATACCTCTCCCAACCAGGGGTGTAACTAGAATTTGAGGGCCCCATAGCAAAATTTGTCAAGGCCCCGAGCGCTGTATGGGAGATTTAACGCGATCACTGGCCGGGCCCACATAGTGAATGGTGCACCCTTTGCACCAGCGATAGTTACGCCAGTGGGCAGCGTGGTTTGTTTTTTACCGGGCCCTCTAAGGAGGTGGGCCCCATAGCGGTCGCTATGGCTGCTACCTTGGTAGTTACGCCACAGCTCCCAACCACATCAGTCGTTCTCCCACCAAGCCAAAATTACATATGGTATGTACATAGTGTTTATCAGCTTGCTCTGTGCATAAGCACTACAATGAACGCTACATTGAAACACAGCTGTCTGTTTCATGAATTCAGTCTTCACATGCAGTGTAGGACCACTCACCTTGTGTATGAGATATGCATGGTGGGTGGGCTGTGTTAATGGTATTATAAGTGTTTAGTCAAGCCCTTAAGTACAATCAAAACATATGAGTGCAAGATGGTGCAGTGTTTTCCTATGTGGAAGTTAGGATAGCACATTCCACAATAGAGGCCAGCATACAAAATTTGCTATTAAGTTTGAATTTGACTTGTAATGCATAAATTATCTAACCTTGTGGAGCAATTAAAGCTATGAGAATAATAAATCTATTCAGAATAAGAGTCAGGCTTTGCACAAAATAAATTGGGTTCCCTGTGTTTGTAAAAACTTGTGATTGGGATCTTTTTAATACCATTTTGGTCTGTGTGCCAAGCATTTCATGTAGAAGTATTGTTGTTTTGATTATATTAAATATACCTTTTGTAAAAAGGTTACTTAGCATTTGCACATTCTGATTTTACTCATGTGATTTGCCAAACTACATCAGTGAAAACGGGGAGTTCTTTTGTACTTTTTAATATGTTTTCTCTTTCTGCAGTCTTGTTATACAGTGGAGGTTTGTGAATCGGGTGCAGACACAAATGGCAGCATTTAAAGAGGTAAAAACCTGCTTACATCTGTTCTAAGGACCCTTGCATGCTTCTTCTTTAAACCATCACCTTTTTTCTTGGCCAGGCCAATAAAAACCACACTAAATATATAAAGATAATCTCCATGGTAAAGAATAAATGTGAATTTCATTTGAAAGATCATATTAAAATAACAATGTATTATCAAAAATCAAACTCTGAAACCCAGAATGCAAATAATTATACATTTTAATAAACATTAATATAGTGCATGTACACAGCATTCCACTGCACCTGTGAGGTAATTAATCATTATTTTGCTTACTGGAATTGCTGAAATGACTCCCATTACACAGGTCACTAATAAAGAAATATGTCATAAACTAATCTATGAATATAAATATTGAGAAATAGAAGGAATAAATATAAAGAGAAGACAGAACATATGGCATAGACCAATATGACGTTAATCAAAACAAACCAATTAACTCTTCATAGAGAAAATCCCCCGAGTAGTCCATAATGTTAGGTTAATTGATGTAAGTATAATAAGCAGCAATAGTCTCACAAAACATGGATCACATTTCAAATTATATACTGGTTGCCATAGTATAATCTTTAATTATAAATATTTCTAGGAAAGACTATTTCTAGCAGGTGGATTTCTGATCGTATATAAAGAGTAAGTATATTTCTAGACGTATCACAGAACATTATTAAAATCCATGGCCTCATTAAGGTACTAAGCAATACATTTTTCATTTACATAATTACTTAGCGATAACAATCACCACCCTTTCCATATTGGGAATGTTCTCTATGCCATAAACTGTTTGGACTGCCCCATTATGTTTTTCCATAAAGTGCTTAGAAACACTAAGGGTGGGAATTTTATTTAGAATGTGAACCATCTTTGTAAAGCATGATGACAAAGCCGCATTGCAGCACATAAATAACATATTCCATATTGCAGTTACTAAATTGCATTTATAGAAACCCACCTCTTTGGGTAGAGTCCATAAGTCCCATAAATTTTTATCTGGGATCTGTATTTTTTAAGGAGAATAGGAGCCAAGAGTTGTTTCAAATTACTTGCTTTTTTGTAAACAACCTTTGGTGCCTCTGGGAGAACTTTTTCTTTAAGATGTTGTGTAAAATATACCGTAATTTCTCTTATGTCCCATTCTGGGGGACACTGTGGAAACCGGCTTTTGTTAGGTGTTGTGGAGGCGGGAAGACGAGCACTAGAAAGTTAAACCTTTCTCAGGAGAAGCTCTTTTGATGGGTCAGTCATATTTTGTGCAGAGTTATACTATATTATTGCATTAGCTACAGGAAGTAAAAGCACTTCCCTCCCAGTTAATTCTCGAGGCTCTAGACGCCATCCTACACTTCATCCTAGATTTGTATCCTTCAGATCCTCATTCGTGGTAGATCCACATTTGCTAGTCAGCCTACTTCCCAGGATTAGTTAAAAGCTTCTGGTCAGATGGGAAGGAGGTCTGACCTAAGCATGAGCTTTCTTATAGGGTAGATATGCAGGGTTCCTGAGTCTAATCCTTAGTTTCAACAGGTGTAAGCTTATCTACTACTGACACATATTTACACATTCCTATTTCCAATGGTTTTCAGGCTGGACGTGTCTCCTAGAGTCATTGCATAGGTAGTGACTGTACATGAGCAGTTGCTTAATGCTCAGGAATGAACATTATCCCTTATCTCGACAACCTCTTCTACTAGAGGCAGAGTCATCAGATAACATATTCGATTTACCATGCAATTTCTTTTCTGGGCTTCCTGTTTGACACAACTTTCCAAGGAGTTTTCTTTACCCAGGAAATGGTGTCCTTATTGCAGGGCCTTCTGGCAAAGTCTTGGCAAGGGACAGACCTTTTGTTCTCCTTTGCATGAGGCAAGATGGTTGCAACTTTCAAGGCAATTTTGCCAAATTTCCTTCCATATAGTTCCAGTGGAACATACTAATACATTTAAGCACAGACAACAGGAGGCTCCAATATTAAAGGATACACCTTGATCCGCCTTGCCATTCAACTTCCCTGTAGACCTGCTGATTGGCCTATTGCATCAACTATTTTGAATCATTCTACAAGAGCAGTTAGCTCATCCAGGGCAGCTCATAAAGGGGCCTCAGTACATCAGTTGTACTGGACTGCTACCTGGTCTTCTGTCCACACCTTTATTTTACAAATTTCAGGTGTTTTATCTAGGGAGGCATCCTTTGGTAGGAAGGTCCTCACTTGGAACCACAGAGCCCTTAGCAACATCTTTGGCATGTCACCAAACTTCCGCAGTGTCACCCAGAACAGGACTTAAGAGAAAACAGGATTTAAAGTTGCTTTTCTGTTAAATCCATTTCTTTTACTGTTCTGGGGGACACTGCCCTCCCTCCCAGGCTTAGTGGTAGTTCTGGTTTTGTGTCTCTATTCATCTCTTTCTCCTACACTGTCTACCTTATATTTTGTATGTTGAATACAATCAGAGATAGAGGCAAGCATTAGGTCAAGGTAATTAACCAAAAAGGTTTTAAGTAATAAAAGTCCATTGTCAATTTTTACTATATTATTATGTTTATTAAAATGTATTATTGATTGCATTCCGGGTTTTAGAGTTTGATTATTTATAAGACATTGTTTAAATTTGATTTTAGTTCAAATCTGTTTATTGTATAACATTTTGTCTGCACAGGAGATTCTTTATATATTTAGTGTATAAATAATGAGAGATATCTGATATGCTGGATGGTGGTAGTTATATAATCTATACTGTGCATATTATTGAATACTGGTTACTGGCTGTTTGTAGGAGTGAAAAACCTACTAGTCTTGCAGCCATGCAGACTGTCCTATAATTTCCACTATCTATGTATGTAAAACTACATATCGGTGCAGGTGGATTTTATTCAGAATAGCTATTTGTGTGGCAAAGAGAAATGAAATCTTGTTCCTGTGGGTGAGCGATTATGATTTAGCAAGCTATGCTGGGCCTAAGCCAATAGGAAGGCTCAGTAAAGTCTTTTCTTATTTTTATCTAGAAATAAAAATGTATACATGAGTTACCTGGTTTCTATTTCATTCCAAAGGGGTTTTTTGAACTGATTCCTCCGGATCTGATTAAGATATTTGATGAGAATGAATTGGAGGTATAGTATTAATGTAATACATTAAAGTAGGATTATACTCACTTGGTAAAGTGTTACTTACACGCTCTGTTCTTCTTTATTAGCTCCTCATGTGTGGGTTGGGGGATGTGGATGTCAACAACTGGAGAGAACATTCAAAGTATAAAAATGGCTACTCTCCTGGACATCAAGTTATACAGTGGTTTTGGAAGGTAATGTGTTTAGATTGTGTCATTTCAATGTTGGTGTAGTGCAACAGACTGTTCACCCATTTGAAGAGATAAGAGAATTCTCTTTACAATGTGTAAGCAATAACTTAGTGTTATTTTATGCAGGATTTTACTATAAATCTGATGCAGACGGCTATTGTCATAGACAATACTGATATCTTTTAATAAATAAACATGGTCTGTGATTTCCCCAGCTTTGATTAATCAGTGTATTAGTCATTGGTGATATGATAAATAATAATGAAAATGTCATGTTTTGATGAGAACACGATGCATGGAAACCAGAATACTCCCTTTATAATCTACAGGGAGCCACATAGTCTAATAGTCTTGCCTTTGATCTTCATCACAAAGTATCCTCATACTTTACAACTAAACTTATAGTCAAGAGATGCCTGATACTACACAGATGTCTGGGATGGGAACCAAAATATTTGTTATCATAAATTAATCAACAAAAAATGTACTAGTCTATTGTTGAATGAAGAATAGTTATTGTGTCCTGCTGGTTTCTCTTTTACTGGCAATAAACATTACTGAAACAGATACTGAATATGATCCTATGAACAACTGAGGTACAAAAAAAAGATAATGCCCTTTATGAAGAGAGGTGATGAATTTCCAGATACCATCAAAGGAATAATATGTATGGGATAAAATCTATGCTATAGAAATAATATTGTTGAACACTTGGCCCAAGCTCTGTAAATGCATACTATGTCCTATGTTTACTCCAGATTCTTTTTGATCCCCTAATGTTTATTAATATTACTGAGAAGTGGCAACATTCCTTAAACTTAAGGCCCTGACCCGGTAGGCTAATATGTTATAGCAGGCTGTAAGCCAGTTTTATTCCTCCTACATATTTCACAGATTTTGTGTTGAATTTATCAATAATTTTCTTTCATTGTAGGCTGTATTGATGATGGATGCTGAGAAAAGGATTCGCCTGCTGCAATTTGTCACTGGTACCTCACGAGTACCCATGAATGGATTTGCTGAGCTCTATGGTAAGATTTTAAACCCGGTTCTAACGTCCCCACTGTCTATATTATGGCCATGAGCATTTTAGATGGATTGGTTGCACAGTACCACATAATAAGTTATTATGCCTGAGAGACTTTTTTTTGCCAATATTTACTTATTTACTATATTTATTTATTTATTTTTTAAATCAAGTAATTTTTATTGAAATTTCAAGCATTACACAAACAACCAAACTTCAAACAAAATCAACAAAACAAACAAACAAAAAAAAAAAAGAACCCACAGGTATCCCAGACAATCTAAATGCAGGAACAGAGCACATCAAGTCAGCAATGCACAAAAATAGAGTACAGTAAATATGAGCCAATCCGCACGCACAGGCCACCATCACCCAGCAGACCCACAGAGAGGCGCTGGCACAGCAGGAGAGGGTATAGAAGGGATGAGGGGCAAAGGGGACAGAGCAGGAGGACAAGGCACAGCAAGCCGAACTCTATGTATCAGGACCCAAGCCCAGGTGAAAGGGAGAATGTAGCCAGGGGGACCAGACACGATAGAAGCGGGCAGGGCAGGCGAGGTCAGCAGAGAGGAACCTTTCATGCGCCAGAGAGTTATTAACCATCCGAAGCCAATCGCCAAGCAGAGGAGGGTCGGGGGCCAACCAAGTGCGGGCCAAACAAGACTTAGCCCACGCACACAAAGAGAGACAGTAGGTTTGAAGAGGACGAGGAAAGCAGTCATCCAACCCCAGCCCAAACAGACACTTCCCGGGGTCCAGTGGGACAGGAGTAGGCAGGGTAGAATTTAGGCAGCGGAGGACAGAGGACCAGAAAGACTGTACTCTGGGACACAACCAGATTAGATGAAAGAAGTCGCAGCAGTTGCAGCCACACTTGAGGCATTGAACTTGGCCAGGCGAACAGGAGTAAGATACGCCCGGTGAATAATATACACCTGGACTAGCTGGACCCGTGCGCTGGATGTCAATCCCTGGGAGCTACCAAGCAGAGACTCCCACTCCTCATCCGATAGGGGGCCGATGTCTGAATCCCAGGAGGCTCTAAGTCTAGACAGGTTCTCCGGAGGCATTGCAGCAACTAAATGGGAGTAGAGAACCAAGACCGTGTGATCAGTGCCAGTATCATACAGAAGCTGCCGAACAGGAGAGACCTTGATATCAGGGATGCCATC
>JABWIB010002712.1:10860-22905 GCA_016617825.1 Platyplectrum ornatum | reverse complement strand
CGTATTACATCAGATCCAGAGGAATTGAAGGTAGCACTTAATGATATGGGTGAGCGCTTTCTTAAAAGGGGTTATTCCAAAAAAGAAATTAATAGAGCTTTACACAGATGTTTGAATTTGGAGAGAGAAAAATTATTGCAAATTAAACCTAATGAAACAAAGGATGATAATAGGCGCCTCACATTTTGTACTACTTACTCAACAACTTCTTCAATAATTAAAACAGCCATCTTAAAACACTGGCATATATTATCTACTGATCCTAGCATAGGGCATCTGCTTGATTCTCCTCCGATGTTCTGCTATAAACGTAGCAGGAATTTTCGAGATATATTAGTGAAGAATGATATGTCTACTTCCCCTTGCAAACATTGGTTATCCAAAAAACCTGGAGCCTTTCGATGCAATAATTGTGTCAATTGTAAACACATGTTGACAGGTGATTACTTTTCACATCCCCTAAAGGAGTTTAAATTTAAAATTCGTCACATGATAACATGCGATACGAAATATGTGGTATACATTATTCTATGCCCATGTAAAAAAAATTTACGTGGGGAAAACAAAGAGACGGGTGAAGGAACGGATGGCACTACATCGATCTTCAATTAATAAAGTAAGAGGAGGTATAGATGACAAGACTAACACTGTGGCAAAACATTTTTTCCATTTCAATCATACAGTGAAAGACTTCAAGTTTATGCCTTTTGCACATGTTCCCCCTCTTAAACGCGGGGGTGACAGGGATCAAAAATTATTAGCTTTAGAAGNAAGGTTAATCTATGAACTGGGAACTATGACACCTGAAGGTCTTAATGAAGAACTGAACNTCTCCTGTTGTTTATGAAAAAATGCAGTTATATATGAGAGGATGTTTTTATGCTGTATTTTTATGCTGTATTAATATGTTTGTATAAGTTCATCATTAGTTTGTATCTCTTGTTCGGTGCAGATCGCTATGTCTGGAACTACAATTTGTGCATTAACCTTACCTGCCTGATCACTGTGGTGAGTCCTAGACAAACACCGTGTTTTGGCTTTGTGAGCATGCGTCTACTCTAGCGTCTTGTTATCATGGTGACCATGACGTTGCTCGAGGGGAGGAGGTCAGCGACACGCGTGGACGCGGTGGACTAGTCGCGGGGTGATGACATGCTCCGATCCCTCAACGGCGGGCGGCTCGGACACACACAGCTGACGGGTAAGTAATTAAGTTATATCTGTATAAAAATGTGTGGTGACTCATTTGGAGCAAGCACTGTGGAGGTTGTGGCTGCCCTTGAGAAAGGTGCTCTGTGCACCGAAACGGCTGTGGGGACGCTGACAGCTCAATCTCTGCTGGAATTTCAACAGGACCCTGCACTAAACACTGGATCCTTCTCTCACTTGGAGGCGTAAGCAAACATACCTTGTCCTCTCCCCGATATTTATCAGTTTGGGACTGTGTCATATATGATATTGAAGGACTTTACATTGAAGGACTTTAACATTGTGAGGACTATGATAACACGCTATTCTCCATGAATGGATTCACTTAGTCCTGGATTTTAATTCACTACTTTTCATTATTTTTTTGCTTTGGATGTTTTTGCACAGTTCACATATGCTGCTAAATGAATGCTGCTAAATAAATAAGAAATTTTTGATATAATTGTGTGCCGGTATCTGGTTGATCATATACAACTAGTTTCTATATATTCATTTTATACCGTGCACCAACCACAGAGATGAGTTAATTGTGTGTGTCTATATATGTGTATGTATGTATGTGTGTGTGTGTGTATATATATGTATATATATATATATATATATATATATATATATATATATATATATATTAAAATTATAATTTGCTGAAACCTAATATTAAACGTAGACCCTGGGAGCTATTCAACACTTCCTCCCAGTCCTCATTTTCAAGCAGGCGGTGCAGTGATTCATCCACCAGAATAGCTGCAACCAGGGAAGAATAAAGGAGTGAGTTGAGCATTCTCAAAGTCAAGCAACAGGGTCCGAACCAGGGAAATAGCCAATTAGGGAAATACACTGTCATATTGCGCAGCAACCACATTTCAACTGCTCAGACCAAAGCCACATATAACCAGAAATACCAAACTCTTCCTGGAGCCACGCAAATGATTTGATAGCTCTGCCAGATGACAGATGATAGAAAGTGTCCACTTCACACCTGTGCCAGACTCCAGAGCCCTCAAAGCTTTGCAGACCCGGGTAAGTAGAATTACCCGGGTCAGTGCCATGGCCAGCGGAGTGTACAGCGTCAGGCAANGCCGAGGGGTGGATAGCTGTGGAGATATAGGGGGACGATGCTCGCTAAGGGGACAAAAGCCTGGCGTAGTCCGGGGATTTTGGAACTCCAGCCACAGAAGCCAGGTGGCCTGGAATTCAGCGGAGCGTTCCATTGAGGTCGCCAGAGAATAACTGATCTCAGCCTACTGGACAACGATCCAATGGAGATCGCCATGAGAGGAGAATATGACCCAGTCTCGCAAGTGTGAAAGCTGAGAAGATTAGGTAAAATTATACCACCCTTGTCCCTGGGCCTACTCAAATTTTCCCGGCTAATCCGAGTCCTCCTTCCACCCCAAGCAAAGAGAACAAATAACGAGTGAAGTTTAAAAAATCAGTTTGCGAGGAAGCAGAATAACTTGAGCGTTGACACGGCTATAAACATTCAGAGGCAATTTTCCCGAAATTTTAAGTTTTGACTCCACCAAAGTCTCAAGGGATTTAAATTAAGGAGGAAAAGTGCGCTAACACTAGATTAATGATGATACAGTGTATGAAGATAATACCATGGACAATAATATTCTGTAAAGCAAGAAAAAATGTTATACCTCTACAAGTTTGCCAAACATTCAACTCTTAAAAATGTGAACTTGTGGTTCACCAAGTGCCAACTTGACTTAGTGACCATGGGTATGCTGCTTTTACAGTATAATCAGGACTAGCACGAAACCTGATCTGGAGGCCATATCTCCAGAAGGACATAAATACATTAGAGAACGTGTAAAGAAGAGCCACCAAAATGGTACATGGTATGACCAACAAAAACTATACAGAAAGACTAGAGCAACTAAATATGTACAGATGGAGCAGAGAAGGGAGAGGGGTGATATGATAGCAGCTTTCACATATATCAAGGGATGTCACCAGGTGGAGGAGGGGAAAAACAAGTATTAGAACGTGAGGGCATGCCTATAATCTGGAGGGTGGTAATTTCAGAGGAAATGTACAAAAGAATGACTTCACTGAAAGAGTAGTGGATAAGTGGAATAGCCTCCCATCAGAAGCAGTGGAAGCTAATACAAAAGAACAGCGTTAGCATGTTTGGGATAAAATAAACAAAATAGAGAATAAAATACACAATGGGGCAGACTGGATGGGCCATGTGGCTCTTATCTGCTGTCACTTTCTATGTTTCTACATACCTCCCAACTGTCCCGCTTTTAGCAGGACAGTCCCACTTTTGGGGGACTGTTTTGATGTCCCGCCCACTGCCCAGTATGTCCCGCTAAGAAGACATACTGGTAGTAAACTGTTTAATACTATCGCTGCCAGAGTTTTTAGGGGATACAGAGTGCGCAAAGGATATAGGGACAGCCCTTTGCACGGGTCGGCATCTTGTACAGCCACAGTCTTCTGTATAAAGTGGAATAATTGCCTTTTCATTTGCAGTGAAAATGATAATTAAGAAGTTGAAATAGTTGAAAAACTTTTTTACAGCAATAAAGGTTATTTATTTATTATTTATGTTTGTAAAATGTATGTTTTAAGGTTTTTAAGTAAACAATATGTATTAGAAATACATGTGTAAGTATTGCTTACTGTAAATCTGGGAGTGTAATGTATTTTAGTAGTTAAGCTGGATGTATCCTGTGCTTAATCTGCATTATAGAGACAAAATAAGAAAGAAAGATTAGTTTCAGCCTGTAAGTGAATATTTCCCAGCTACTGTTCATCCAGTGCATTACTCAGGGTCCAACCTCCTCTTGTGATTTATGACACTAGTTGGGGGTTGGAATAACCTTCTTTGTTATCTTTCTAATAAAAAAAAAAAAAGTAAGACACAACTAAGATATAACATAACGCACAGGGAGCAGGGCCTTCAGGCAGGATGCATACATACACACAATTTACCAATACGCTGTACAAATAAAGAAATGTGTAAGAATTAGTATGTTCCTCTTGTTCATTTCTTTCATGAATGTCCATCTCTACATACATTATAAAGTGAAACCCCCTGTGTGCCAGGCTAAAATAGCTCAACGTTGTAAAAACAACAGAACTCTGAAGGTAATTGTATACCCCTCTGTAAAGTAAAAAAGTCTTTGTAGTGTCCCTCGGCTTTATGCTATTTAATCTATAACTGCAAGGACCCACTCATCTAATCAGAGATTGTTTACCTGTACTTATTATAGTGTTTATAAAATGCCCTGGCAATATTTATCATACCATTTACTGCACTGGATTTTTCTCAGTCTTAATGTAAATTGTTCTGCTACTATGATTTATACTTTTTAGTAACATCTTTGTGACCTAATGCTCAGGGAGGCTGATGTAAAGACAACGTGTGAAATATGAATCTTCTTCTCTAAATGTATGCTGAGGATTTATGATTACTTGGAAGTAGAAATGTGAATGTGGCGTCTGTGGCTTAGATCAATAGGCTGCAATTTAGAGAATGCCTTTCCTTTTGGAGTCAATAGATCCCAGCTTTCATTTTTTCTCCAATCAATTGGGTTTTTTTAATTACCCACTGAGTATTGTAAGACAGAATTAGGCCATTTCAGGATAGCAATTGCATATTCTCATTTATTCCAAAAATGGAAGTAATAAACTGTCCAATAATGCATATTTACTTGACTTAACATTCTGTATTGCCTTATGGACAAAGTCAGTGGCATACGTATGTAGTACCATCACATCAGCCACACAGTTTAGTCCTCACACAATACAGCTCTGAAGTATCTACGGTGTGCAGAATACAAGTCCCTAATGTCCATTTGCTCAAAATAGTGTCTGGAATAAAGCTCCCCAGTGCCTCTGTACATTCATATATTCCATTTTATACAACTACCAATATTCATTATATGGCACTCCAATGGCCAGTAATACAACAACAGCTAAATAATTATCCAAATATATTCTCACAGTACCAACTATTATCATCATTTACTTATACCATCTTTTTATTGTCTTTTAAGTTAAATAATTACATTCCGACATGTTATCAGAAGTTCGTCTGCCTGACACAAACCAAATGATTGTTTTATACTATGCATGTACTATAATTATTACTATTACACTTTAAATGGCACCACAGCGGCTCCACAGCACCTTACAAAATACATACAGCGAATCAGTATGATAAAAAGACACACAGTAACAAATGTTTTGGGGCATGATTCTTATACATTTCTGCATTGACAGTCTTAATACCCTGATAAGCAGTATGTGATGTGAACATTATAACATTATAATCACTAAAAAATGTTTTTAAATACAGAGCTGTTAGCCGTTGAAAAGTATAGTCAATGTCATACATATGTACTCAGTACTTGGTTTGGGTCCTATTTGCAGAAATTGCTGCCTCAATGCAGTGTGGCATGGATGCTGAGGTGTTATTGAAGACCAGGTTGCTTCAATATAAATGGTTAGATTTGGCTTCAGACCCCTAATATTTCCTATATACACACAATATTCCGCTCCTGAGATTCTGTCACACTTACTTGGTTTTAGGTAATGGAAAGGGTCAATAACACTGTTAAGCCTCTCTCCCTAAGAATGACTTCACTGAAAGGGTAGTTGATGAGTGGAATAGCCTCCCATCAGAAGTTGTGGAGGCTAATACTAAAGAACAGTTTAAGCATGCTTGGGATAAATATAAGGGTATTGTCAAACAAAATATAGAATAAATTTGGGTTGGTATAGTTTTAAATACACAACTGGGCAGACTGGATGGGCCATGTGGCTCTTATCTGCCGTCACTTTCTATGTTTCTATGTTTCCCTGCAGAATCCTGAAGGTGCTACCTCTCTTACAGTGGTTCCTCCAGAAGTCCAGGGCCAATGAGAGTATGTCAGTTCAGGAGTACATGTAGTGTGGAGACATCTTTAAAGACAGGTAATGCACTGAGCATGTAAGGGGACACCCTGAGAAAGGTACTAATCCGGGGCAGCCTGGTCTGGGAGGAAGAGGGGCTTTTGTCTCCATGGCAGTTACCCTGGGGCTTTTTGGGGTCACTGGCTCTGTGCGAAACACTTCTAGCTGACAGACAGGCAAAGATCTCGGTCGCTCTGACTGTGGATTGCACCAAGCTGCAGGGCAAGCAAACTGGCCCCTGACCAGATATGGTCCTCCCTTCCTCTAGTTCCAGTTCCTCTGTCTTCTGAGAAGGATGCTGACACATGGCCCACAAGGCTCCGCAACCATGGGGCTGTCATCCTCTGAGTTGGCCTCAGGCATTCTAGCTTTCAGCTTCATTTTATATACTGGAGAATGTGAGTTTGAAGTGGAAATTTAGAAGTGGGGGTATGGACATTTAGAAGTGGTGGTACAGACATTGAGAAGTGGTGGTATGGACATTTAGCAGTGGCAGTATGGACTTTTAGAAGTGGGGGTATGGACATTTAGAAGTGGGGGTATGGACATTTAGAAGTGGTGGTATGGACATTGAGAAGTGGTGGTATGGACATTGAGAAGTGGCGGTATAGACATTTAGAAGTGGCGTTATGGACATATAGAAGTGGGGGTATGGACATTTAGAAGTGGTGATATGGACATTGAGAAGTGGCGGTATAGACATTTAGAAGTGGGGGTATGGTCGTTTAGAAGTGGGGGTATGGACATTGAGAAGTGACGTTATGGAAACACTGAATATAATAGAAGTCAATGGGGATTTGAGGTTTTTCAACTACATCAGTGAGAGAAGTGCCTGTATGGCATAACCCGTATACACCCCCACTCCTGAGCCCTAGTTTTATATATAAATAACAAATAAAATTGTACACATTTATTTAAAACCTAGTTTAGGTTTTCTAAAGCTAAAATGTAATACTCTTATTAAGTGATCTTGTATTGCTATGTTATCGTGTGTGCCGTTCAGATGCACAGACAGTTCATATTTCCAGTTTACAGAAACACCCTCAGCAAGAATTATTGGTATGGAAACATAGATAGAGAGATTTACATAGAGAGATTTACAGTAATTAATTTACTGGGAGAAGTGACAGTATGGTATGGTGTATATATATATATATATATATATATATATACACACACACACACATACCCACTTCAAGCCTTGTATGTTCCAGCATAACTTTGGAATGCCTTGAGTAATTTACACCAAACATGGTACACACCCCTAGCAACCCTGTTGATGGGTAGAGGATGACAGGTATAAATAATCAGAAATGACCATTTCGAATCCATAGTTTTCAGGGTCGGTAAGATGAATAGGGAAACCCGCCTTAACGTTTAAGTCAAAGTTCAGTCCCTATCAACATGAGGGGGAAGGGGGGGGTGGTGAAAAAGAAAATGTCCTGATGACATTTAAGCCCAAGTTTTGCTGGCATAAAAGACACCCCTAGGTATGGGGGTGGGAAGAAGATGGCACCAAACATGGTACACATATGACTTACAAAAAATATTTATGGGGGTATGATACCCATAACACCCCTATGGATGGGTAGAGGGTGACAGGTAAAAGTTATCAAAACAACCCATATTTCTTTAATTTTGTTTTTTATTAAGGCAAATAAAACAAAGCAAGTCAAGCTGATGCTGAGCCAGGTAACAGAGAGATGCATAAACACAGTTAACAGCAAAAGGATTTGAAAGATAGGAGGGCTATAGTCACGCAGCAAAGGTAGAACCAAAGCACCCAGCTGGGGAGCCCTAGAGGGGGAAAGACGGGGGAGGGTCTAGAGGGAAAAAGCCAGAACTAGTAGGGTGCATGATTAACCAGGGGGATCAAACTAGAATAAATAGATCTTCACGATCTTGGTGGTGGTAGGAGATTTTTTCCATACAAGCGATAAAACATCCAAGGAGGATTGTGAAATTTCCATGATTGACCGATTAAACACTTGGCAGCTGCAAGAATATGAGAGGCAAGTTTTGCAGAGTGTTTGTCCATGTCCGGGTTTGGGAGGAACGACCATGGATCCTTAGGGACAGGAGATGTAAGAAGTGATAGTAAGACCTTGTGGTATGTCCACCAAATGTGATAAAAAGTGCCAGGCTGGCCACAGTCTCTCCAGCATAGAGGGGAAGCCAAGGTTAACATGGAGGAGAGACTGCCAGAGGTCAGATACCACCAAAAATATTTCATGAATTAAGGTGGAGATGGAGGACTTAGCTACAGCTTCATGGAGGAAGGGAGGAAGGAGCTATACAACATAGAGATTATGGCCTTCTGATGGGGAAGAATAGGCAGAGAGATTCAAGGATCTAGGGCCGCAAGGAAATTAAACAAGAAAGCAGGGTGAAGGAAATGGCACACCTGGACATATTGAAAAGGGTTATGAGGGAGGTCAGGGTAGACAATGTACAAGCACAGAGGGGGGCAGAGAATACCTGCTAGATGCCATGTGCCATGGGAGAGAGAACTTATGGGAGACACAGGGAGGGAAAGCAGGGATATCCCAGAGCAGAGTCAAAAGAGAATAAGAGAAGTTGGATAATCTGCGCACACAGCAGTTCCTGAAAAAATAGGAAAACAGAGTTGTAGAGAGGGGAGAAACAAAGGGCGATTACAACGAAAGGGGTAGACCCCAAAGTGAGGGGGAAGAAGTAACCCTGAGGAATGCCGCCTCAATGTCAACCCAAGCCAATGAACCAGCAGGTGCAAATGAGGCGATGACTCGGCTCAAATGGGCATCCCAGTAGTAGGAACTAAGGTGAGGGAAACCCCTACCCCCATCAGCAATAGATTTTTTAAGGAGGGTAAGGCGAGTACGAGGGAGCAGTATTTCCACAAATTTCAGGAGGAGGATTGATTTTATAGTCCAAGAGGCGACTGTAGGCGAAAGAGTTTGGGAACAGAGGTGAGAGGATGGGTGAGGATGAGCAGGACATTATCTTCAAAGAGAGAAAGCTTGTGGACCTGGGTAGACAGGGATGCTTTGTATGTCCTGGAGGAATGGATGGAGGCTGTAATGTTGTGTTGAATCCATAGTTTTTGGGGTGACTGAGATGAATAGTAACACTTCCAATGCCGTCTAAGTCCAAGTTCAGCACCCTTCATCATGGGGATAGATAGATAGATAGATAGATAGATAGATAGATAGATAGCTAGCTAGATAGATACATAGATGAAAAATAAATAGATAAACCTCTATAACCCAGAGAAGAAAATGCAATGAACTGTGCTAAAGACACGAACAACTTATCAGATGGTTGGATATATGACAACTGCAACAATTGAAAGTGTAAGTGGTTAGCCTTTGCTGTGCTTAACCGATGTGTCTGAATAAACATCCACTACATACAACATGAGGGAACACAGGTCACTTTCAACCATGAATCACGTATTACATGCGGACATTTATGAATAACAGATTGTTCATATGCATGACATACTAGATCTAGTTACATTACAATTGTCAAGGCTAGACTTTTCACAACCCTCTCCCAAAGCAAAGAATCCATGAAGAGAATTTACAGGAAGCTTAGAACAGAGCATGTTATCATCATCATCATGTAGAAATCTTTTTCTACAACTGTGTAGAGATTAATCTCTAGATTAATGGAAGTGTCATATGAACTGTATGTTACTAGCAGACAATATGCTCATGTTATTAATGTTAATGATAATTTCTACAAAATTAGAGAATGGTGAATTTTAGCAAGAAACAAACAAGTCATTAATCCTGTATATATAAGTGTTTACAGGGCACTTGATTCCTGACCGCTAGATAATTGAAGGGTTAAAGCTATCCGAGCACTGATGACTCATGCACGTGTTCATATGGCCTTGAATAAGAATGGGATTGAGGAAGTCTTTCTAATCAAACTAGCCTCCTATCTCTCAGTCTCCTTGACAACATATCAGCCCTGTTCTCCATGAGAAGAGCAAAGATTGCGCAGCGCCTCCTCCAACTAATGTCAATGACGGAAGGTATATGCTGTGGACAGGTTCAGTGAAAGTTACCAAAAATAGAAAAGTCAGGAATGGCAAAGGCAATATGCCCCTTATGTCTGGCGTCATACTTCCTGTTGTTCAGTTATGCTAATAAACAGAATAAGGACTGACTGTACATGTGCCATTTAGCAGATGAATACTGTATATTGCTGTAATCCATTTTACAGACAGAATGGCTGGTATCTCTCTGGCCCCATATAGGAGCATAAATACATAAATAGGTCAGAGTTGCAGACTATTGGTTTCCTCCTCCCAGGAGAAACCGTATAGACAGCACCATGGGGGTGGAGCAAAAAAGTGATTTATGCAAATCATTCCTATGCCCCCACCCCTTGGTATACCTTTCGTTTGCTATGAATGGACGGGACTTGACATTATCAACCAGGCCCATGAGGTAGTGAGGTAGAGTTTACATTAAAGATCACTGCCTCAGCTCAGGTCCTGGGAGATTTGTTGACTCTCTTGAGGCAAAATCTGTGAGTCTTCCAGAGATTCCAGGAGAGTCAGCAACCCTGAATTATATATAATACCGTCCATTACAACCAAAGATATATTTTTTGATAATTGTTAATCAGCCCGATAATCTCTGTAGTAGATGCCCAGCTTTAGTGTACTGAGGGGCAAGATACAGATCAATATTGGTCAAGCCTAATAAAATATCTTTTCCAACTGTGTGCAGACAGGTACATTGTACAGTACATCTTAGATAAAGAAGGTTCTTTTTCATCAATATGGAAGTCATACCCTTCTGGATATTATCACGTCACCAGAGCTGGACCATGGGAAGGGGGTTCTAGGTATCACCTAGCATTCCTAGACACCTAGCACCAGCCCTGGTTCCAGTAAAACATACATTTGTCAATGAACAATACAACCTGAATTATTTCCTTTTCTGCTATGAAAAGCTAATATGTGAATGTTGTTATTCCACCCATAATACTATGAATAAGAAGCCAGGCTCAGAGTATTTCAGTACGGCATGCACAATGAAAAGGTGCTAGGTGCCCACTTGAAACCAGTCTCAAGAAATAAAGTAATATCGACACACAGTCATGTATAGTAGATGTTCTAGCAAAGAATTCTCTGGGGTTTGCATTGAATCAATGATTTCAGCCTCTGTTCTGCTAATGCCAATTGTTAAAGAAATTCTCATTACTCAACTAACTACTGAAAAAAAATGGTTCAGATCATTAATGCATCAAAAGATCTCAGTGTTAATGATTTATTATATATCATTATTTATATTATACTTATAATAATATATTTAATGTTTTATGACAAAGATGTGTGCATACGCATTATCTGTTCCAATGCACAGCAATCACATTGCACATGCTCTGGATGGGAAGGGGACATGTGTTTTTGTTGAATAAAATAATAATAAATCTATGTTCAGGGTTGTGAAATGACCAGATTCGGATGTGACTTCAGGACCATCAAGTCCTATACAGAGGCTGAGCTCTCTTTCCTATATGCTACTATGGGGAAGTAGCAGAGGTATCCTAAGGAAAGCTAGGATCAAGTGAACGCTTTATGCAGTGAAGTGTGTTAGTGACTGTGAATGGGCTGCAACAGGATTAATGATGTGTAAAATCTATATAACAAAGTAGATCATTTAGCAGAAAGTGTGCAATAATTAATGTGCAGCTAAAGTAAGCATTGTAAAAGGACACACCTCAACTGTGAGGCTCTTCTAAACTATTATATTGGTGGGAAAACCAAACACTTCAGTTGTCAATCACCTGGTCTAAATTAATCATATTGTTATTTGGAGGACAGTTTTAGCAAGTTATAACATTGATGCTCACCAGTGGCGTAACTAGAGTTTTTTCTCCCCCAAGCCAAAAAAGTTTCTGGCGCCCCCCATAATTTAATAA
>JABWIB010002711.1:10356-44049 GCA_016617825.1 Platyplectrum ornatum | reverse complement strand
ATTCCACCAGGTACAAAATACTCTGTTCTGGAACTTCCAGCAATCAGTTACTATGGTAACCACCATTGTTACATTACTCAGACATCAGTTAGTTCGTTATAACCAGGTGAGTGACAGCTGAAAGACCAGGAGCGGAGTATTATGTACCTGGTGGAATGGGTCATGTTGGAGGGTCTGGACATGTCAGACCTGTGATCTCATGTGAATGTGTCCAAACCCTCACATGTCCCTTTATTCGAGAAATAATTTATTTACACTCATGTGTTTTATCTACTTTTATTACACAGAAATATATTTTATTAATTAAGATAATAATTGCTTGACTTTGAGAGTGCCCACACACTACAGTGATATCGGATTCAAGCTCCCAGTTTAATTTTACACACTGGAGAATGTGAACTAGAATCTGATTGGTTGCTATGGGTAACATCCCCACTTTTAAGTCTCACTGCAATCTCACTGCTTAGTAAATATATCCCCTAGAATCTGATTGGTTGCAATGCAGTTTAGTAAATCTATGCCATTGCATTTTTGATAGGGATGAACTGTTGCTAAGCAACATGTAAGCAGGAGCAAGAAGCTGCGAAGAAGTGAAATCCCCTGATTGTAAATCATGTTCATCTTAATAGAAACTGCACCGATAAGAAGGCTGGCAACTCCTGTCACTTGTTAATGAAGATTCTCCATTCAGAACCCACAGCCTGTGGTATGATGGATTTAATTAATTTCTCATCAATGCTGTAACTTCTTCTGCTTATAATAACTCTTAAGTTAAGTAACTCTGCATCAGTGCTGTCACATTGTCTTATTCATATTTGGCTGTATATTATCAACTAACTATCAGTCACAGCTGGAAGTAGTGTGAATAATGTGTGGCAACAGTATCAGGACTATTTAAAGAGAAAAGTGACCTTTTTATTAGATACTGTGGTCAATTATCTTTTTCAGCTTTAATCTTTTATCTGCTTAATGTAAAGTAATGAGAAATGTAACCAGATGTTTATCAATGAACACTGTATCCCACAGGGTTGATGTTACAGCATACACCCCAACATTAGCGTATTAACAGGTTTTCATATAGCGCTATACAATTTCAACAATCACTTAGACATGACTGGCTGGTAGCATGCAGACTGGATTGGGAATAAGGCTCTGACTGCAAGCTTACATGCTATAGGAGACTGGGGACTGATACATAAGGGCAGGTGTTGTACATCATGTAGCCAGGATTTATAGTAAAGGTGCTCAATATCATCTAATCAAAATAGAAAAAAAGGTTTGTTACCTTATCTAGACAAATTAAGGGGAAGGTGGGGCATCAGTCTCCCCGAAATCGGGACTATCCAAATGTAATAGAGACACATGGGAGATATAGGTAGATTTAAAATTCTTCTTGAGAAGTTTCTCCTAAACTAATGCATTTTCCAAGGCATCCACAAGATGGCAGTCTACATCATAAAATTACTTCCAGCTAGCCCTCAAAAACATTAAGGTTACAACAGTGCCTGTTATTTATATTAAACAGAAAAAACTTTACCACTTCATGTGATAATAAACAACTGTTGGACAAAACACGTGAACTGCGTAGATTTATCTAATACTATGAGTTTATTTCTCTGCACTTTGTTTAAAAACATATTCCTGCCCCTTACGCAAACTGGCACCTGTTTATACAAATGAAATGTTCTAGTCCTTTCATGTTTTAATCCCAAATCAGGGATTAACCTTTTTCAGATAAGGCTTCATGTCCTGAATCAGGGCAGGGAGAATTTATAAAAGGAAAGCACCCCTACCATGCAAGTGTACAATAGTCATACAGCTATCAGAAAACAACTAGTGAGTACTAACATAAATAAACGCTCCAATAAAGCAAGTTACCAATTGCTACTACAGTAAATCTAAGCATCTCTCCTTTTCAGAAAAGAGCTAAGAAGAGGTGTTGCTCATAGCAACCAATCTGTCTGTCACACCCCATACCCCAATCCTCCATTTCCTCCATTCATATAAATTATTTTCTACTTACACACACTTAAGGCACTTGGCGGTAGGTGCTTTTGAAGATGCTTTTGTAGAGACCTTGTAGCTGCCATATAAAGGTTATATATAATTAACCAATTAAGTCATTGTGAAGTTCATGATGATTAGGGGATTAAGGACATTATTTAACAAATTAGGCATATAAAACATACTGGGCAGATACAACACAAGATACAGTGACTAGTGGTATGAAGGATATTTTGAGGATGGAAGATGGTTGAGGCAGATAGTCAAATACATTAATGGTGTACAACAAGTGTACCTGATCAAGGGCCAAACACGCAGGAGCGTTTTCACTGTTTACATCAAGACATTTGCACCAGCGACAGGTCATGTCTAAGTCCAGCGGCTAATACTCAACAATGTATTTTGGACCCTTGCATTAGTATTTCATATTTGGAACCGGAGCTCAACAAGGGGGTATTTATTTCATTATTCTATTTATATAATAGGTTTTTATATAGCGCCATCAGATTACTTAGCGCCTTACATTTTTATCAATACGACATGACTAGGTTAGACAGAATGGGTGGGGAAGAGGGCCCTGCCCGCAAGCGTACAGTCTATAGGATATTGGGGATTCATAAAGGTAAGTGCTAATATTATACAATGCATGGACCAGCCAGGTTATAATGTAAAAGTGCTCAGTGCTCTGTATAGTCAGTGAATAGTTATAAGCAGAGTAAAATAGTTTGAGGAATATGGTAAGCTTGTCTGAATAGATGAGTTTTAAGTAAGCACTTAAAAGTTTGGAGAGTGGAGTATATGAGTGAAGTTCCTACTTTACCTATAACCTCCATTTCCATGATACATTACAATTTACTACTCTACACCTACACAATGTATATGGTCATTAAGTTGCAATTAACTTGAGAGAGTGGTCAAGTCTCCTGAACCTGAGCTGAAGACAGTGATTCAATGTAATTCATTGCCTTTAACCCTGATCATTACTATGGAGGATGGGACTTGATGACCTCACATCCCACCCATCCATAAAAAAAAGTGTCATTTGCCATCCATGGGGTGGGGCTTCGAGTATGATTTGCATAAATCACACCCTCCATCCCACCCCCATACTTCTGACAACAAAAGTCAGCAAAAGTCGCACCCATATCGCTATATGAAGGACAAATCACTTCACTTTGACAATAAAATCGACCTTTACTGAATTCCCCCCTAGATGTCAATCTGTTATTTACATAGGTCATAGTCAGAGATACAACTAAGATACTACTACAGGTGAGGCCCATCAGGAGATAAGTAGATGTCATTTTGGCTTTTAAGGATAACTTACTTAGTAATCACTCATCACAGTCTTCCCCTTGTTTATTTTCCCACCTAGCCTAGGCACATTCCTAAGAGCTGCCCAGCAAAAGTCCTCCACTATGAGCAGGGTATAGAAATAAACACAGCAGCTATTCTTCTACAATACTTAGATGCATTTCCACTTAGCCACCAGCGTTAACCCTCTAGATGCCGGAAAACGTGCTTTTTAAATATGTCAAAACTATTCCAACAATGCCATTAAGCTAAGTCATGTGTGTTATTACAGAGCTGTCCAAATGATGAACAGCTAATGTGTAATTAATATCAGATATTTATCTGAAGAACAAAAGATTACCCTGTGTCCCGGCACTGCAGGGCAATGGGAGTCATTCATCAACCGGTGCAAAGAAGACAGGAAGGGAACCACAAGAAATGTGGACATGAAGCCCCCTGTGCTGACAATTACTATCTTCCCATAACCCTAACACTCAATTCAATTCTATCGCACTACAATAATGTCTGTATCACCCTACCAGTAACCAGATTTAACAATGTTTAAAGTTTGTGAGGTTAAGGTTGACTAATGTGATACTAATGTGATATTGATTGATTTGATTATATGCTGTGTTTTAAATTCATATTTCTAATTGAATAAAAAGGACACATTTTTATGGACCACCACTTATATAGTCTTGACGATAATACACCTGAGGAGGTTAGTTGTAATGACACCCCCCTTCCCCTTCCCCACACGTTCTGTCTGTTACCACCCAGTCATGTCTTAATGGGGCCGATTCAATCCCACGCGATGACCGGTATGGAAAACTCGCAGATTTTTATACGCGGCTCAATGAGCCACGAGCTCAAATAGCATAAGCGAGAATATTAGGCGTGATGCCTAATTGAATCGGCCCCAATGAGTGTCAAACTGTGAAACATAATATGCTGGCGTTATATAAAAAACTCTTTATCCATTGTGCCGTGTAGATGAGCCCTCTTTCAGCTTTGCTGAAAAAAATAAATAAATAATGCCAAGCAAATTGTAACTTTGTGATCATATACATTGTACAGGTGTAGGGTCATGAATTGTAATGTATACTGAAGGCTATGAGTAACCCTAAATGAAAAATACAGCTCTTTAAAGGCGACAAAAACATTCTATATTATAAGTTGTGCTACATTTATATATTAAAGGTATTAGGTTATATAAAAAATCAGTATTGTCACAACTGTGACACAGCTGGCACCTCATTGTCTCCTCATCGTTGGCAAAATCATTAAAATAAGTATAGGAAACAAAATACGCAAATATGTAATTTACTAAATGAGATGTGTGATCACAGACAGACTCTGAAGAACAAATGCTGACACAACAGCGTACAGCGCTGTCAGGTAAACTGGCACTAAGAGATTGACAGCAGTATCTGGATTGTCAGTGTATGTTCTGCGGGGCTGCCTGCTATCACAAATAATACTTTGCTCATATATAAAACTTCTTCTTACATGAGTTTATTATTGACTAATGTATGTGTGTGGGGGCATCACCATTGCAGTACTTTATGTTCACAGGGACAGTAGCTCTGACAGGGAATGTAGTACACTGTTGTTCCACACATAGCAAACCATACATCGCTGGTGGTTTTAAAGGGATGTAAGAGGGTTTTAAATGTACTGTAAAAAAGTACCTTGTAAATATTCTCCTTAGTATAAATTTACAATCTAGAAAATAGACATTTCTTGAGAAATAGCTTCTATTGATAGTTTTGGACGAGTCCTGTTTATCATTAGAAAAGGATTCCAGGATTCCCTGGAGCAATAACCGGATGACAATTTTTTGGGGGGCAAAAACAGCAACCCTTACATTTTACGAGGGTATAGTACAAAATTATTAGGGGAGACTCCCTAGATCGTAGACATCTTCCCTTTCACCGTTTTGTAGACATCTTCCCTTTCACCGTTTTGTAGACATCTTCCCCTTTATTTTCTTGCCGCCACTTACTATTGGATAGTTTGACTAATACCCACACGTATTTTAACATATTTTTGCACAGTAGGAAATTGTCTCATTTATTCTGTAATTTTTAGTTCATGATTAAGAAAACAAATATCAATAAAGATAATTAGATAAGATGAGGGTTTTGTATTATGTATACTGAACAGAGTGTGAAGGATATAATGCTGACATGCTTTCTTGGTTACAAGTGGGAGCATTAATGATAAAAATAAAACGTTATATGATAGCTTTGAGGTTTTAAAGTACTGTTGCTACAAATCCATAAATGCCTGTTATGCCATCTGACAGTTATTTTATTAAAAGTACGTGAGAGTGATCTTTCCGCCCGGCTCACATATTTATTCATGCACCTTCCTAATCTGTCTATTTGAAGGTTTTATGTTGTTGTGTTGATGTACTTTTAAACATTTTATAGCTTTGGTCAGAATAATCCTTCCTATAAAAGGTATTACCAAGGTCTTAATTAATATAATTGTTTACATAAGCCCTTTATCTGCGGTGCACCAGGAGAGAACTGTAAGTTAATATTTAGAATTCTGATCTACTTTAATAAATTCCCGTAGGTAATAAGCTCCTTGTGTTGTGGAACATTTTGTGTGACCTTTTACCTAATGTAACCCTTTGTTCTATGATAGGCCGCAGCAGTTATCCCAACATGTGACCAGTTCACTTTCCAAACGTTCCTTTCTTAGCTGTGTTTAATTATAGTTTTGCCGTACATGCAAATAAAAAGCTTGAATGCAGCAATAAACAAATCTAATTTGTATTTGACGACAGCGATAACATTATGTCATAAATTTGTACTCAGCTTATAAAAATAAAGAAGTTTTGTAATAAGGTGTAATAAATGTGTGTAGTTGAGATGTAGTATTTGCTTGGTTTGCTACTCCTACAGTATAAAAGTAAAAGCTTTTAATTACTGGTCTGCAATTAACATTAGCTTTATATTTTTTGTTGTTTGCAAAGAATTAATTAATGGTGTAATCACTGTAATGTATTATGTTTTACAGTTATTTCATTGTGGACTGAACAGTCGCAGAAGATCCGGGTTGGGGCAAGGCCTGTACAGTGTGTAGGCAACACGGGATGGTGGGTGGCCTGTATAGTGTGTTGGTGATGTGGTATGTTACGAGTGCTGATCCTGCACCTCCCGAGTGATATAAATTGTCCCTTAAATAACGACTGAGACATAAAGTTGGGTCAAGTGATTTATTATTATCAAATCATTATAATGTCAATTCTTTATTTATTTATTTATTTGTTTACTCAATTAATGTAAATACTTACTAATCAAACTTTTATAACAAGCTAATGTTTGATGGGGGCCCAAGAAAGCAGATGCATTCCAAGAAATCCAATTCAAATACACATAACACTTTACAAACGATTCATAACAGGATAAATATTGGACATTGCCTACCTGGCGCACTCCGTACGCCTTCTGGCCTTTCCTTAAACTGGGAGACCGCCCTCTTACTGACGAGCCTCAACTGCGGCCATTCCTTATAGCGAACCTTATACCTGAGCTATGTACTAATAGTCCACGTGACATTAGGTCACCATCGTGTGACTACGCATCTGCCTTTCCGCCACTGACCGGCAACCTAAACTCACGGTCCCGCCACCATCAAGCTACCAAAAACGACCTCACAACTTCCAACAACTGACCTATAAAAAGCTCCGTCCCTTCCTCTGACAAATGGACTCCGTCAGGCCGATACCAATGCCCTTGGTCATAACGAAAACCCGGGTGTGGCACCACCAACCCACCTCTGCTTTCCAGGAACACTCTCACCGCGCAATTCAGCTTCCTCTGGACCCTATCCATGGTCATACCATTAAAGGAGTGCCTCCACACTCTCCGCGGCATTATATCCGACCACACCCATACTGTAGTGGGCCACCAGGACATGGCTTGTTGTAAATCCCCTCTAATGGCTTTAAGTAACTCTAGCATGGGGACCCAACCGATATTTGGAATATAGCCCTAAATTGGAACCTGGACAGGGGAGTACCATCTGAATGAACCAAACAAACTGGGCACGACTGAGGACGCCAGGCCTGATACTGCAAGCCCAACGCTACAGGACAGACCGCTTCCATCTGCTGCCTGGGCAAGGAAATCCATCGACCTCGGCCCTGCTGGTCTGTCTTGGCCACATGAATGCGGCAGTTCACAGCATCAGGGGAAAAGCAAATGTTAACAGCTAGTAGGCCAGATGAAACAGAACATTTTGAATGCGCAACCCATTCCCCAACCCTGAACGCGACAGCAAAAGCAAATGCAAACGCAGTGCTAAACAATACCACTTCGTAGTCATCAACCACTACTTAAGGAAGGGACTGCAATAGGAGTACTAATGTCCCCACCGTGATAGGCCGCCGAGTACCCGTTGGGGTTGGTCTAACTTCCCCCAACCCTTGAGCGCTTTGCTGACGTCAAACTGCTTTGTAAAGTCCGCTTGTCCAGCTAATTTGGTAAAGAAAGCTATGCCCGCTAAAGCTGTCCCCATGGCCGCGCGCGATTTACCGTTGCGATATTCGCGCCACATTAAATCTTTCAAGATGGCAAGAGACTCCTGCCCAGACTTACCCAAGCTTTGAAATGCAAGCCAAGAATTCCAAGCCATTCGGTAGGAGCGCAATGTCGCCGGGTCCAACGAACTCAGTGCTAATGCCTCTAGACCTGATCGACCATCTGCCAGACATAATCAGGACAGAGAGTTGCCGTGGGGCTAGAATCTGGGGCTAACAATGCAAACCTTTCCCAGTCAAATCGCGAGAGTGCATCCACCAGCCCATTGTCGATACCTGGGACACCTGCCCAGAAGTTAATATTAAATTGCAAGGCTCGCAAGATCAGCTCCCGCAGTAAGTTTAGGACTGGGGCAGAGGAAGCACTCTGGCGATTAATGGCCTGGACTACCCCAAGATTATCGCAGCGAAAGACTATGTCCCGATCCTTGAAATGACTCGACCAAAGCTCCACCGCCACAATGATGGGGAACAACTCCAACAGCAGTAAATTACGCGTGTGCCCCGAGTCATGCCAAGATTGGGGCCATTTCGCGGCACACCACTGACCTCTAAAGTAAGCCCCAAATCCTTAACTGCCGGCCACATCGGTAAGTAACTGAAGCTCTTGGTTGGAGATGGGAGGGGCCGGCCATACTCTGATTCCATTAAAAGATTCCAGGAATGAATCCCACACCCCAAGGTCCGTTTTGAGATCATTGGAGAGTCTGATCCAATCCCGAGGCAGTCGCAACCCAGCGGATGCACACTCCAGCCGCCGATAGAATATCTTCCCTATGGGAATCACCCTGCATGAGAAACGTAACGACCCTATTAGGGACTGCAACGAACGCGATATGATGCGCTTCGTTATGCGCGCGTCAGCCACCCGTGAGCGAAATTGCTTGACTTTATCTGCAGGGAGCCGGCACAAGCCAGCTGTTGTATCAATCTCTATTCCGAGATATGATAACTGCGATGTGGGACCTTAGGTCGTGTCTTCTGCAATTGGGACCCCCAGCGAAGAAAACAGAGCCTTAATGGAGAACAGCATATCAGCGCAAATAGGAGAATTGGTAGGACCAATAACAAGAAAGTCGTCTAAATAATGTGCAATGCCAGAGTGTCCAGTACCTGCTGTAATGCTCCAGTGTATAAAAGTGCTGAAAAGCTCAAAATAAGCACATGAGAGAGAGCAGCCCATGGGTAGGCATCTATCAATGAAAAATTGTCCTCCGAAACAAAATCCCATGCATCGGAAGGAGGACGGGTGGAGGGGGAGTAATCTGAAAGCCTCTTCGATATCCACTTTGGCTAACAGAGCCCCTGCACCAACAGATTTTACTAGCTCCAATGCATCCTCAAATGACTGGTAATTAACAGAAGCTGCAGATTTGGGTATTGCGTCATTAACAGACCCTCCCTCGGGGAATGACAAGTGTTGGATCAGGTGATATTTACCCGGGGCCTTCTTGGGTATCACGCCTATTGGTGAAAGTGTCAAGTTATCAATGGGCGGTGACTGAAAAGGACCACACATTCTGCCCAACGAGATTTCTTTCCAAATTTTTTGCCTAACTATTGCTGGGAATTCGTATGCCGATTTTAAATTGCGCGGACAAAAGCTAATAACTGCACCCACAATGGGTAGGCGGAAACCTTCCGTGAAGCCTTTCAACAAAGATTTTGCCAGATCCTGCCGGGGATATCTTGCCAGCCATTCAGTTAATTTGGCCAAGTTAATCGGAGATGGGGCTTTACTGAGTTCTGGAGGGGGCTGAGTGCCACTGGAGGGTAATTGGGCCTTATTTACTCCCCAGTGGGACTGCGGGGCGCTGAGCGTTGTTAGGATTGTTAGCCATGCGGGTGCAATCTTTTGAAGGGTTACGAGCTCCGCAGCGCAAGCAGGCGTGTATAAAGCTACAGCTTCTCCCTCGCATACACTGGGAGTTGTTGTAGCCATAGCATTTACCTATGGTTGCAGAGGAAGGGGCACCACCGCGCCCCTTACCCTGAAACCTCTTATAACTAGCAGACGCTTCTGCCCCTTCAGCGTTCTGCTGCGTCACCTCCAACCACAATTCAACGTCTTTGGTACCAAACTTCATGCTGATCTCACCATCCCGCTTCATTCTGAACAGCTCGTCGTAAATACGCCATGCTGACCCTTTATAGCGCACAAATAAGTCATGTACCAGATGCTGGTAACGTAAAAGGTCCCTAAACTCCGTTGGCTGCGTTTCAACATAACAATCAGCAAACGAGCACCAAGCCGGAAACCATCTTTGGTAAGTTCTATACATGTCGTCCCCCGCTACTCCTTTCTTAGCGCTTCGGCTAGCCCCAACTTACCTAGCGCCGTAATGGCGAAAATATTCACATACTTGCCTACTCTAATTTTTTCCCTAGCTTGCGAGTGCAACCCCCGAGATAGCACTGTATATTCAAATCCTACTGATTCGTTGCCTTTTTATTTTTTCTGCCGACGGAATGCGCTCCTTTTTCCGCAGATGCTTTGCTATCGCCTTTTTCAGCGCGCTAGAGTGCCCCTCCAGACCCGATAGTGACATTGAAGAGGAAGAGCAAGACGAAGATGACTCACCGGCTACCTCCACTGCTTCAGTCGTGGCCGCTGTATTTGATGCTACGCCTGATGCGGCAGGGATTGATGTTGGCTCAGGGACTGGTTCTGGTGATACTATAGTAGGCGTTCTCGGCTTCTGATGCGTTAGCCGCTGCCGCACTCCTACTCTCATCTACCGGCCTGGACCTGCAAACTGAAGCTGAGACAGACACATATTTAGCACTCCTAGCACTGTTTCAATGTCCGCCCTGCTCCTTTTGTGACCTGTATGGTGACCGAGACCTGGAAGATGCCGAAGAGCTATGTGTCCTGCGGTAGCGGTCCCTAGATGAATGCCTATACCGATCACGCTCCCCCCGTCTATGGCCCCTACATTTAGACCTCCTGGAATCTCTCCTGCTAGGGGAATGTCCGAATGGCGACCTTCTACTATAGCGCCTGAGGGGAGAATCTTACCGGTGAGGGCTAGCCGATCGCTTGCGCCCCCTGTAACCGCCATGCGGAGAATCGTCATAACGCCTTCTAGTATAAGAACGCTCCCCTACGCCTATAGGACCTTCCATGATTTGTATGGTCAGCGCTATCATATGCACCATCACGCCAAGCTGCAACCTTTAGAATTTGATGACCTCCCACTGTGAGATATAGTAGAGAGCCCCCTTTGACTGCTGTATCTATGAGGGGAGTGGGGTGCTCCTCGATTGGGCTGATGCACATAAGCCTGGTCTGGTGCCTCCCTCTGGGACGCCTCCAATGCTGTGACCCCTCGACTATTGTGTGCCCCCACCAGCTCCCCATTCGTGGGAGCCTCTGATGCATCCCCCTGCGCAATGTAATCTCTCTGCTGTTCTGACCACTGTACTCATTGTGGCCGTGTATCCGACCTGTGTGCTTCAGGGACCGACATCCGTACAGGTGCGGCTGCATTATTTATCCCCAATGTTACTGACAGCGGTAGTGAATTATTACCATGGGGGTGAGGGGCCGACGTCCTTATTGGCGCGGCTGCATTATTAGACTCCAGCGTCAGTGATGGTGAAGATGCCTGATTTATGGGTGGGTCATGGACAGACATTCTGATTGGTGCGGCTGCATTAAGTTGTCTGTTCCCTCCTATTTCAACTTGTACCGGGTTTACATGTTGCACTCAGTTTTGCACAGTGAGTTCCCTCCCTGTGGGAACTGCTAAGTTGCCCCCTGCAGGCATTGGGAGAGGATCAGTTGTATGCCAAGCCTCCATTTGTCCCCTATCCTCTGTTGGTGCTGGTCTGTATGACCTGTGAGATGCACCTGCTACCGCTGACTGTCCCGCAGTATTCAATGGTGGGGGTGTGTCACCACCACTCGGCGCTCCGTCCGCTGTAACGAACAAAGCGCCAGAGATTGAATTAGAAATAAAGGACAAATGACAGACAACAGCCTATGCTGAACAGAGCAATGCTAAGTCACCATATCAAACAACGAAATGTTTGCGTGAGAGACTTTATACTTATCCCACCAAGACCACGATGTGAACACCTCAGCTTCTGCAGGAAAAAGATCCCTCATTTCCTGTGGAACGTCCTCAGACCCACAGGTTAGGCTCCGTCTCACTTCACCACCACCAATCAGCCTTCTAAAGTCGGTGGTCTGATGGGGCTGGGTCAGCCGGTGGGTTTAACTGCGTTCATGGATATTGCTTAACCCTTCACTTCCCTGCCCTGTACAGTGTGTAGGTAACCCTGAATGTGGCATGGCCTGTACAGTTGCAGATGTCCCGAGATGGGGCATGACCTGTACTGACACAGAAAGTACAGGATGGGATGCGGTCTGTACAGTGTATAGGTGGCCCGGGATGGGGCATGGTCTGTACAGTGTGTAGGTGACCTGGGATGGGGCGTGGCTTACCGCGAGAAACCAAGAGCCGGGAGCAGGGTGGCGGGCAGGCGTGATGTCATAAAGCCCCCACTCATTTTTGTAACAAACGGGCTGAAGGCAGTAATTTGCATTACATCCGATAATACTGGCAGGATTGCCTTAAATTCCATTTGCAGATATTAAATCAGCCGTATTGTGTAGGGAATAACATTGATCATGAGATGCACTTCTGGCTGCATTTCAGGTCAATGTGCAGCAAAAATTACCACTGCGCATACTCAAAAGGTGAACCCACATTGCTCAGCGCTAACCTTATATTTAAATGAGAAAAGGGGAGTCTTTCTCATTTAAATAGTAGTGGTAGCTGTGTAAGGTGTCTGCACATCCTCCATACGCTTACACCATCAAAGGGGTGTCAGGGATGAAGTAAGTCAGAGGGACATGTCATTTTATAAGGTGTGACCATTTTAATGATAATTATAATAAAAATAATAAAAATAAGAAATCGTTGTTAGATTTAACAAATTGTATGTTTGAATATTTTTTATAATAGTATTTAATTAGCTGTAAAAGTCGCAACCTCTGCATATATGGCTCCGTCTGCATAAGAACAGTTTGCCTGCAAAAACACACACCTCTGGATTGGACAATCCCTGTGTGTGGAATTCGGATGCGCCAAAAATTCTGGATCAGCTCCTGAATCTTTCCATATTGGGTGTTTTTGTGTTCATCATGGTTTTTATAAATTGATTTTCTTTATATTTATTAAATAAAGTTTAATTTGAGGTACTGACCCTTGTAAGTCACATTCTTTTCATTGACAACCAATCATGGATTGATTAAATGATTGATTTCCTTTTCCTGGTATGTAAACCTTAACAGGAACAACCTTTTGGGTATTATTTCATATTTGCAAGCTTTGCTTGTTTTATTTGAAAATTTATGCTGTACATAATGTAATCTAGTTATGAAACACTATTGACTTTTTTTTTTTATTATGTCTGTGTTTTGCTTATGGAAAGGAATTAGGTTTGCGACTAAATCACAATGACACATTTACATTTGTTATCTTTTTTACCTTTGTTAACCTAAGTTTGTTTGGTTGTTTTTAGGCAAATATAATCCACAACTCACAAGGTAAAGATACACCATCCCATTTTACTTTGCATCAAAAAAATGTGCGCTATTAGACCACTTGAGCATCTACAAGTTCGGAAGTCGTGGGAGCCTATTTTGCATGACGGATTTGAAGGAAAGCTTAAGAGTACTAACATTTAATACTATAAGTGGTTTCCAAACCTTCTAATTTTGATGCAACCTTGGGGCCTCTATATTTTATTAAAGACACCCCTAAAACAAAATAAGCCAAGCCATCTCATATTTCAAATTTTTGAGTCAAAATAGCATAATAACTATTTAGGTAAAGACATAAATACTTCAAGTTAACGTTCAAATCTTATGTTGCTCCTATACAAGAAGTAATGTGCCACCATACTGAAAACAAATTAGAACCACCATGTTGAAACCAATTAAATCAAATTAGAGTGTTGTGCTCCGTGAGCCTAGGCGGACAGTTTGGGAACCGCTACTTACTAGCACGTTGATTTCCCAGTTGGACCTTCCATTGGAGTACACTTAACAGAACTTTGACAGAAAGCCGGTTCCACTGAATGGATCTTAATTTCATCACATCCCAATTTAGAAGATAATGTCCCTAATTTGTATGCCATAAAAAAAGATTATGGGGTATATTTACTAAGTGGTGAGATTTCAGTGAGATTAAAAAGTGGGGATGTTACCCATAGCAACAGATTCGTGTTCACATTCTCCATTGTGTAAAATGAAACTGAGAGCATGAATTTGATTGGTTGTTATAGGCAACATCACCACTTTTCAGTCTCACTGTAATCTCACTGCTTAGTAAGATTAACAACTAAGGTTGGTTATGGGTGGAGCACTTTTAATTAATAATGTAGGTACATTATTAGGTATATTCTACAGGAGCTCTTTATACCTTTGCAAGTACAGTGGGTTGTATATATACACCATGCAGCTAAGCATGTAATGTATTGTGGAAATAGTAGTTATGCTATGCTTTGTGCAAGCTCTTCAATGACAATGCAAATGCACTAAATGCCCTAAAATCCATTCTTATTTAAATTTTGCAACAATGCACAAAATAAGATAATAACAATACCACAAAACTGTATATTGGTTAATTAAAAAATATATGGTGTTAATGCTATATGCTATTGTCCAAATCGTTGGTGGGGGGTTGGTCAGTGTAAAAACAAATAAGCCCAACTTTAAATGATCACTGATACCCCACTCACATCAGAGCCATTAACCAATACATTCTTAGACCCTAATGATTCGACCTATATAAACAAAACTCAGTGCCGCCAATTAATATAACTAGGCTAGTTTGATGAGAGAAAGAGGAATCAACACATGAACGCTATTTACACTGGGAACTTTATCAAAGACACGCTGCGACCATCACAAGATGCACCCAGTCAACAAAATTAAAAGCAGCAAGAATGAAATGGAGGTGCATCTAGACACAATAATGCTAAATAACAATTGAAAACCAAAAGGAAAACCAAAACAAGAAAACTCTACCTCCAATCAACAAATATATAGACCTGCAACGACGCCCCTCTCTGGTCTTCTAACACCTGATAGTTTAAATGTTAACTTATACATATGGAAAAACATAGAATTTTATGGTAGAAATGATCATCTGATTATGGATATCTTTATGTTCATCCCAAGCATGATTAAATTATTATTAATTTGTGTTACTGCAACAACCTTATGTAAGAGTCTATTTTACATAATAATGACCCCCACTTTGCTTTACTTTAAATGCATGTCTTCATGTTTTACTCATGCCCCGCTCCATCGGCTCTACCCTTGCTACTCCCATGAATATTTTCCTTTCATAACTGTCCCCTCCCCTGGTTAAAGCTTTTATATTTTCGAAAGCTGCTATCATATCCCCCTCTGTCTCTTCTATGATCAAACTATAATTGCCAAACGGCTGAGGCACCTGTTCCCCTCTCTCTACCACTTAAACACCTTAGCGATACTAATAGAGACAATAAATACTCAGAGACCTATATGACACATATATGATTTATAAAGGGGGAACAGTTTATTGATTTCAAGCTGGGCCTATGAATTGTGTATAAGACTGTATTATTTAGGGAGGGCTAAGAAGGTGGGCTAAGAAGTAGTGGAGGTCAGAGGTCACTTGCTTAAACCTAATTTAATTAACTAAACACCAGGCGCCCATAATAACACATCTAACATTCACATCTAAAACTAAGCTAAGACAATATTATAAATTAAGACAAACACCTAAACTAATTGTGGGCTGTCATATAATATGAAAAAGGGCCTGTCCACTAAGACCGAATCCCAACGTTGACCACAACGCACCATCCAGAAGATACCCTGCCCCAATTACTAATAAAAAAGTTTAGGTCAGCAATGGCGATGACTACCAGCGCAGAATATATATATATATATATATATATATATATATATATATATATATATACCCCTAAAGCTCCACCCCCAGCCCACCCTATCACCTATACTCTATTAATTACTGATCCCCACCTGACTGAAGCTACTGCAAATGAAGGGAGACAGATGGGAAAGTGCTAGAAGGAGTGGGAGCCAGTGCCAAGCCTTCTTCTGAAATAAACATTCATCACTCCTCTTAAGTGTTTAGTCTTTCTTTGTATGTTTTGTGTCACATGCCATGTTCTTCTGGAGATATATTCTCCAGCTCTAAATCACAGTATTCCAGACGAGGGCATGTATGCAGTTTCCAGTCTATAAAATCTATGTTATTGAAGGGAAATCCATCTTTACATGTAAACCTTGGAACTTTGTTTCCCATTAGTTCATTTATGTCTTTCCTTCATAGAAAAGCTCTTTATGCACAACCAAAATTAGTCTTTAACATGGACATCATTTGAAGCAGTGGGAAGTTCACTGAAATCTGTTACAAGCCCTGTAAACTTTTTTTCATGTTACTGTTAAATCATTCCTCTATAGAGTTTATTTATGTGAGTGGAAATTTCTCAATGGTATAATGTCCTTTGGTTGGGTAGAGTTATGTGTAAGGTCTTTGATATAACCTGAAGTACCTCTTTTCTACAGTCCCAGAGGCCTTAGCAATGTTTAACTTCAGTGCGGTAGGAAGTAAAAGGAAACAGCAAAAACACTTACTAAATAAATGACGGCAGTAACTGGGGATTCTATAGTCTGTGAAGACAGAAAATTGATTATAATATGAAGTACAAGTTATTTCACTTTCACCGTAAAGAACTCAAATGACCTTTGGGTAAACCTGCAACCTTTGTGTCACTAATAAAGAAGTCAGTCTAAACATCTCGTCAAGCTACCAAAATTTGTGTTCAGTGTCAACCGTTCCATTCAGAATTTCAAAGAGTATATAAAACATTTGATTGGAAAAATGGCGTGCTTAGCCCACCCGTACTGTTCATGTTCCTACTCTCTGAAGTAGGAAATACGAACATTTACCTTGATATATACGAGACAATGTTACACTTCATTCAGTTGTGAATAATTTTACTATGCAAGTTTTTATTCCCCCTGTGAAACAGTTTGCCCTGTGTTGTCAGAGTTTATGATTTTTGTGAACTGAACTTAGCACTTCTCCTTTGAACTCGTCAGTTTTCATTTTCAGGTCACGAACTCTTCTTGCAATTACATGAGAATACAAGTACCATCTGCTATAAATTAGGACGCTCTGAGTAAAATTTCATTGCAAACTCAAGTATATCAATGAGAACTGTGTGCTGATTATTTTATTGAGGAGATCGATGGAAAACTACAATTGTACAATCCCTCTCTCTCCCATGAGAGCATGGAGATTAGGACATTTACATGTCTACTTCGCTAACTTAAGTTCCCTGCTAGGATCTGGTTCCGTAAAGTAGATCTGTAAAGAAGCTGATCCATACAGACGGTGAAATCGTCCCATCGCTGCAGTTAGCAAGGCTATTAACCCCCCTACCCATATAGATAATCAAAGCTACCCAACAAAGTTAAATACATTTGATTACCTCGTGCGGATGTTGCAATTTAGGTTGATTTACACCAGTGACATAAAGTACCTAATTTATGCAACAGCCATAATGTACAGAGACCATAAACCAGGATCTAACAAAAAGGGAGGAGTTTGCATTGGAACTGTATCATTGCTGGAAATATCAGAAAATAGAACTCACTATTACAAATTGGTAGCAATGCCTATTTTGTATAAATAGCATAGTATAATATATATTATATAACGACAGAAGTTGCTTATAACTATTCACCATAATTTTCTGTTACTAACACTGCTATGTGACTGGATCACACAGAGCACAGAGCACTTTTACATTATAACCTGGCTGGTCCATCCATTGTATAATAATAGCACTTACCCCTTTGCATCAATCCCCAATATCCTATAGAATGTGAGCTTGTGAGCAGGGCCCTCTTCCCCACCCATTCTGTCTGTTACCACCCAGTCATGTCTTATTGATCATTAAAGCGCTACGTAATCTGATGGCGCTATATAAAAACCTGTTAATAAATAAATAAGTTAGGGTTAGGCTGTGAGACAGAGACAACATATTAACCAAAAGTGGTTAGGGTTAGGCTGCAGAGAAGAACTGGTTAATAGTAGGGGTAGGTTAGGGTTAGGCTCCTGGGATGTGACGAAGCAGGGAAATTGAAGAGAGGGTAAGTTGCCCATGGCAACCAATCAGATTCAAGCTCTCAGTTGAATTTTACATACTGGAGAATGTGAGCTTGAATCTGATTGGTTGCTATGGGCAACATCCCCACTCTTCAATCTCCCTGCAATCCCCCTGCTTAGTAAATATAGGCCAATGTATTAACCAATGGAGGTTAGAATTAGGCTGCAGGGATGTGACAGTTGATAGAAGGTTACAATTAGGCTGAGGAGAGTGGACAATTAAGATTAGGCTGCTAGAAGGGGAGGGTTAGAGTGTAAACTTTTATATATAAATTATATATAAAAATGATTCATATGACATAATATGGCTTCAAAAAGTAATATTTACTGATCAAATTTAACTCACTATTTACAGACAAAGCAAATTATTATGTTCCCACTCTAGTCTACAAGCCACCACCCCAGTGTCCTTGAAGTTCACTGACCCAGAGTGAGTAGTAAGCCATGTTGTTCTAAGATGTAAGTCCACAGTCTGGAGAACCAGCAGAGATCCTAACTGTAGGCAACTGTAGGCATCTTCACACTTCTCACTGTTCTTGGATTATGAATAGGTGTTTTTGAGTTTCAGGTGATACAATTGTTCTTTTGTCCATAGGTAAACAATCCACCCAGGATAGTCCATAGTAAGCAGATATTCCAATTATGTAGCTTGAAGTAACAGACTGTTTTGCCTGAAGCATCCAGATTGTATTAATTTATGTGTTCATTGAAGCAATCACTTGGATGCAACATTGATTCCATAAATCATTCGCATCCATAACTCTTTGCAGTCAAATCTTTTCTTACATATAATGGAATGTAATTCTTACAAGTAATAGGAAATGACAATGGACTGGACAATGACCACAGAACAAAAATCTCATGCCATAACTCTTTGCAGTCCCATTTGATTGAGATAAGTGTTGCATAAGATCTTTGATAAGCTATGAGTCTCAACTTTGCACCATAATGACCATCTATATGAATATACCATTTACCAGAGCCACCAAAAATGTTACATTTTAACAATTTATTGCTTCATAAGAGTCTATAATTATATTATAAGGTAGATGTATATACACCTTTACTTAATTAAAAGTCACATTTTCTTACATACAATGTAATGTAAACCAATTTTATTGAAAATTTGGATCCTATCCAATACTATCAACTTACCAACATCAACAGTTTTAATAATTTATATGGCGCTGGTCCTATATATGCATCGCATAAATCTGAGAAAGATGCATTAAGTATGGTTTCTCTTGAACAATGTAAATTCTTTCTAATAATTATATAGCATATTCTGCACATGCAATCAGACTGATTAGACCTATGCGTACATGGTTCTGTGGACATTATTTTCAATCAGATGGATATATAAATATATAAATCCAAAAATGACTCATCAGTTATTGTGCATTGTTTTCAATCAAACTGATTAATCCTGTTTTACTATGCATAACGCACTCTACCATATATTTAATTAGACTAAGGACTGTAGAAAATGAATTAACTGAAAGTTAATACTGGTGAAAACATTTCTATCAGATAGTATCAGTCAATGACAAAAATTTCAAAGCAGAAAAAAGTTTTGGAAGACTAAGCATGGTTCTTCGGGACCGCAACTTTAATGTGGGTTTCAATCGGAGTTTACATGACTTTGTGCACTGTTTGTGCACATGCCTTGTGCTACTCAGATTTAAAAGTAATGGAGCATAAAGATACCGCATTTTGAGAGTTCACATGCACACTTTATGATATTAAACTAGAATTAACATGCTAAAAACTGCAGCTCACGTGAGCAACAAAGGTACAGGGTGCACACCTCTAAAACACTATAAAATGAATAAACATGTATTTTGGTGTACTGGAAGTGCTGTCTTAATCAGGTGGTCCATGGAAGTGCCACTATGACTAACCACACTGTGTGACACCAACTCTAGTGACTGCATTATGAATCTTGATCCTTTCATTTTTAGACTTCCATAATAGAAGAATTTTCTTCTTCCAATGGCCTGTACAGTTACCCCATTGCCTAGCAGCAGCAGCAGCAGAAAGGAAGTATAACCAATCAAAGCATAGCCATTGTCAGGACTTTCAGATCCCTGAAAGACAGAAGCAAAGATAAAGCTCCAAAGGTAAGTAAAGTATATGTAAGCTCATTAAAAGTATAGATTGGGAGTTGAACAACTGGAGAAACAGGAGGGCAAGGATTAGAAGGCAGGAGACACAACCAAGTCCCCAATGGCTTGGACACACTACTCAGCTATGGGTGGGGAGTGGGTTTAAGAAGTTGGTACCAGGCTGTTGAGGAAGTTGAGGAAGTTTCAGCCCAGAATTCCTCTTGAAGGCCCTGGTAGATGCGTAGTAATTTTTACTGCATTTCAATTTAGATCAGGCCTCCTGTGTGTGTAGAGTACTGTACACAGGCTTTAATAAATTTGTAAGTCATTTTTAAGATGCACTTCTTTCAGTTACAACTTGTGTTAAATGTGTTGGAGGACAGTAAGATAAATTACAATTGAATTGCCAGTCAAACATGCAGTGCATAATGTGATTTAGATGTGGTTGATGTATGGGGATTTCCTGCACATTGAGGATTACGTTTTCAGGAATTAGCAATTGATGAGTCATTTGGTTAAATGTGATTTACTTTACACTTTACAGTACAGCACACTAATTGTAATTGTCATCCAAAACCATATTTTATTTGGTGCTAAGTCTCGGTCTTATGATCTGATCATGTATCCTTTCAATAATAATTATAATGTCATCTTACTTAGTAGTTTTATACTGCTTTCATCTGAAATAAATGAAATAATAAGTGCCTGCAAGAAATATTATATTGACTCATTAATTCTGAGAACATGACCCTCCCTTGAAAAGTAAAGCTGGCCATACACTATAAGATAAATTATTTTAAGATAAATCAAAAGATTTTTTTCAAGAGTGGACAAAACCATGTTGAATTGCAGGGGGAGGTACATTCCATTAGTTGCAATCAGTATTACAGGTGACAGGTGTTTCCTAGCCCAAGTCTAATATCAGTGTAACAGTAACACTGGTCAGTATCTGTGTGCAAAATGCAAAAATAAAGTATTCTCCCTGCATGCACACACTGACATTCATTTTACCTCCCCTGCAATTCATCATGGCTCTTGAAAAAATCTTTTGATTGGAACACTTTATCTTATAGTGTATGGCCAGCTTTCGACTTGTGCTAGTTAGCTGCGGGGTAATAGAGTAAAAATGATATTAAACTGGCTAGGGCTGATTCCACTCCACCTACACCACCCCCCTTTAACACGAAATAACAGACAGAACAACAGTTCAGGGGAACAAAACAAATTTATTTATTTTTGGATGAATTATTAGAATTTTTGGGGAATTTTAGAATTAACTATTTTATTTATTTTTAAATTTAGATGGGGCCATAAGCAAAAACAAGTAACAAGGCAGACGAATGATGTCACAAAATGCTGGATCTTGCCAGCTTCGAAATACATTTAGACCTGAGTGGACAGCTTCAACGAAGGTGAGAAGGGAGGAAACCCCAGCCTGTCTGTTCCGGCAACCTCACAGTGCCACCAAGGCCAATTCCAGACTCTGCCTAACTTGTCTTTGCTTACCGCCTAACACAACCACACCATCAAGAACAAAGGGGAGGGAGGGAAAGCTGCAGAGAATGAAGAATGGCCGCCACAGGAAACCAGCACCTTATAAAGCCACAGTGACATCACTCTCCAGCACCGCCCCCGTAATGACCTCACCGAGCTCCATGGTGAGAGGTGCGAGCAGAGTGTCACATCCCAACCGTTTAATGTCCTTCAGGCTTAGGCCAGCCCTCTCTCCTACTAATATTAATACAGCAAGACCTGATGCAAAAGGTCTGCCAGGGAAAACTGGCACCAGAATAACCAACAGTACCAACATGCCGTAACATTCAGGTCATATTTAAAATACAAACATAGGACCAGATCCAGACTTTACATAATGTTTACTTACTCACGAGTGGGCAAAACCATGTTGAATTGCAGGGGAGGTAAATTTCATTAGTTGCTCTCTGTATTGATCCCTAATGTATTTATAGATGGTAATCATTTCACCTCTTAGATGCCTCATTTCTAAAGTAAACATGCCTAAACTAGCTAGCCATTCTTCATAACTCAGTGACTCTATACCCCTTATCAGTTTTGTTCCCCTTCTCTGAACCCATTGAATGTCCTTTTTATGGAGTGGTGCCCAGAACTGTACCCCGATTTCCAAATAAGGCCTTACCAACGATTTATAGACACTGGTCAGTATCTGTGTGCAATAAGCAAAAAGAATGTAGTCACCCTGCATGCAACAATAACATTTATTTTACAATTCAACATGGTTTTGCCCACTCATGAGTAAGTCGTGAGTAAATCAATAGTACAGAGACTTTTTATCTGGTCCATAGAACCGGATTCAGACTTTTGAACTACAGCTTTTGGTTCATGCTGCACATGCCCAGAGCAGGACACTAGTGAAATGGCATTAGTATAAAGTAATTGAAAAATACAATAGTCAGCATAACATAAAATGCAATCCATATCCTGTAACAGCTTTAAAATTTTCAAGTAGTTTTAATGTTTAGAATGGTGTATGAACAAGTGTATGGTAACGATGACTGTGAAAAGTCATACCGGCGCCTGTGGCTTGCCAGGTGCCAGCATGATCTGGTACACATGCCCAGGTTGGCACTTGGAGTTTTACAAGTTCCAGCAATGTTAAAGGGATAAGGGATTTTTTATTCAAGATAACAATGTCTGACGCTTTGTAAATGAAGAAACATTTTACTGTCGTTTTTGCCATTTAGAAATTGACCGACAGTGCAGTTCAAATGACACAGATCTTGCCTGCATTGTGCCTGTACACTACATGCTGTATGTGCCCGCATGAGGGTACCATTGCATGTACTTTCGATCTCATGTAGTCTGCCCATGTTTTGCTCTCAAGAGAACAGAACACTGGATCAGCTCCAATGGCTTTCGTCTAAATAATTCATTTAGATGTGTCATGTGATTTGTTTTTTTATTCTATGCTCTGGGTCAAAAACAAATTGCATGAGTGAGCCCCTTCTGTAGATTGTCTAAGCTTCTCCACCCCAACCTACTCACAAAATGCCCCTCTTCATACAAGCTACACAGTGCAAAATCACGCCAAAAAACGTTATGTGATTGGACATAGGTTTACCTATTGTTATGGCCTTCTGCAAAGTATTCTGCAAGGATAAGTTGATTGGATAGTGGTAAAGCGCCCAAATGAATAGTACTAGTAAAAAGGGGGAAGATAAGACTTATGACGCCTCTCCTGTGGTGATACAATAGTAACTGAAAATGCTCAGAATAATGTTAAGATGTGTTGTTTAGAGTAATGACGTTGGCTGCTGGGGGTGGTGCCTAGTTGCACTGACGGAAACACGAGGATGCCCACACACCCAGCAGCCGACAGGGACATGCTGATCGCAGTATGTTGTCTTGATTTATCGCAGTATGGTATGTTCCCCATAGCAACCAATCAGATTCAAGCTCACATTCTCCAGTACATAAAATTAAACTAAGAGCTTGGATCTGATTGGTTGCTATCAACATCCACACTTTTCAATCTTCCGGCAATCTCCCTGTTTAGTAAATTTAGGCCTTAATGTCATCATTTTGATTTTATTAAGTATGCAACATCCCCAAAGGATGAATATGACTGGATATGACTAGTGGGTTTATACGCCAGACTTTAAACAAAAAAAAATCCTTAATACTCCACACATTGTTTTTTGGGAATGTATAATGAGGAATTCAAGACACCAACTAACATCTTTCCAATAAGTTATTTGTAATTGAACGTTTAATGCTGGCAAGTTCCACTTACAAAGTTTAAGTTAATGATGATGAAGGGAGATTCGCTCCCTGCATGATGGGAACATCTCGTAGGAGTATGTAAGCCAGCCAGACGCTCTCTCTTTGCTTTCTTTGTCCCATGTTCTGCATCCTAATAAGCCTAAAAATTATGCCAAGCTTATCATTTACAGTTCAATCTTGCATTAATTTAATGCTGGAATTATACTTTCACTTAAGGTACGCATAAATTAAATGGCCTTTTCATTTCAATAAATCACTGCAAATGAGAAGCTGATACAGAATCACAATAAAACTACAACATCATTCATTATTTCAAACCCATCTAATGAATGCTGTAGTTGGATCAGGAATGCTTCTGAAAGGAATAAATTATTTGTGCAATACTGAAATAGATCTTCGCTCTCTGTCATTTGGAGGGACTTGAAAACATAATGATCTTTATCCTTGAATACTTTCTAATAAATAAATAATGTGCAACTCGTGTACTATACGTATTATACAATAGATTCAGTTCAGACAACAACTAAAAAATAGAGTGCGCATCACGCTATATACAGAACCTTTTCGGATCAGGGTCTCTGAATACGGACTAACATTATTACTGTTAATATGATTGCTAATATAATATTGTATATGTATTAATATGCATATACAATAACTGAATAAATAATACATATTTAATTCTACTGTGTGCTGTATACCTTCAAACTGCCATGATTTGCTGTTAGTCTCAATTGTATTCAGTATAGGAGTTATAGGGTTATAGGGGTACCTACTGATAGTTATGTTTTTGACATGGCAACCTCTCCATGTCCAAAAAAATCGACATTTATTTAAGATTCAATTAAATAAAATAAAAACTATCTGCCTCTATGGGGTATATTTACTAAGCGGTGGGATTGCAGTGACATTAGAAAGTGGGGATGTTGCCCATAGCAATCAATCAGATTTGAGTTCACATTCTCCAGAGTGTAAAATGAAACTGAGAGCTTGAATCTGATTGGTTGCTATGGGCAACATCCCCACTTTTCAATCTCACTGCAATCTCACCGCTTAGTAAATATAACCCTATGTTGCTCTTCTGTCTATTTTCTGACCTATTATGTCCCTGCCTGGTCTTCCTTCACATTTCTCTCCTTCTCCAGTTCTATCATTCCCTTTGGTCAACTTCTTGTTCCATTATAGTGAATAGACATTATTAACATAGCTACCACCAGATGTTTAGTGCTGGTTATATTGATGACATATGACATATATCAAGTTCTTACCTTTTACAGAGTTCTGTACACTTATGTGTACCATATCTTCACACAATAGATAATTTAGAAATAGATAAATAGATAGATAAGAAATAGAAATAAATAGATACCTGGAGGCATGTCTGACTTAACTGGGGCATAATTATATCAATTTATATGAGGGTTCCTTTCTTTCGTAATTTCTTGTTTGTTTGTTTGTTTGTTTAGGTATTTATGTATGCATATAATTATTTAGAAGCAGTGAGTCACTGCATAAAGCTTATAAAGTTTTAAACTGAACTCTTAAATGATAACATCTTTTAAACACTGTTCAGGGTTAATGATCAGAATCTGACCTTTGATCATGTTGTATATTACATATTGATAACTTTGTTTTTACACTCCAGATTGCAATGCAGCAAAATAAATTGAAATTGTAGTCATTAAAGCAGAGAGTCCATCTCATTGATGAGCTGCGGCTATGACTGCAACAAAATGACCTCATCAGCTTGAGTCAGCTATTAGTCNTCTCTACACTTACTGAAATATCATCCCGAGATTTCAATCAGCAGATCCAGAGAACAATGCTACAATTTTTCCTTCATCTTGGCATGATCTTGGTTCAATCCAGGCTGCAAAATGGACTCAGGGCACAAGATTCTGAACACTTAATGTCACAGTGAGAAACACATTACTTAGTTAACAGGCATTATATTAGATCAGCGCAATTAGGAGTTGGGAGAGGCATGTAAGCTGACTGCTTTTATTTAAGTTTGAAGACTTTTATTTCGAATTATACCGATTAAATTTATAGATTATGAATCATCTGAGTCCTGTCTTTTATATACACATAGTACACATCTAAGTCTTCACTCTTATATACAGAGAGAACACAACTAAGATCTCTTATGTGCCTATAGTACACATCTAAGACCTAACTTCTTTATACGTACAGTACATATACATACAAGTCCTAACTCTTACATACGAGTGTGGTTGCCTGTTTCAACATGGCTGTTGCCAGCAGCAGACACAAGGCAGCTACACAGACAGACAAGGACCTGACAAAGGTTCACGGAAAGAAAAGGACTTGAAGACTTTTTGTCAATAGATTTTCCACTAAACCCAGCTCTTAGCCTAATCCTCAATCTATCCCTTCCATCTTCCATCACCCTAATCCTCTCCTCCTCACCTAACCCTAATCTTCCCCTTCTATGATCCATTCCCTCCCCAGTGTCTAACCCTAACCATCCCCTCTCTGCAGTCTAACCCTCCTTCCCCTGCAGCCTAATAATAATCTTCCCCTTCTATTAATCTGTCCCTCCCTGCAGCCTTACCCTAACTTTATTTTAATCAGTCACTCCTCGCAGCCTAACCTTAACCTCCCCATTCTATGAATAGTTCACAACATACAGCCCAGCCCTAACCTTCCTCTTCTATTAATCGTTTCTGTCATGCAGTCTAATATTAGCTTCTATTTACACTAGCCTAAATAAATACATTTCATAGATTCTAAAAAAAGTTATAAATAGCACTATAGTCAAAAATCAGACAACAACAATTTTGCTGCTGGCTGATTTACATACTGAAAGTTCTAAGACCAAGGACTGGACCCAGACTTAGAAAGTGTGTGCCAGATGTTACTAGCATGTTTTTCACTGTAGTACTGTAGGCTAAAGAAGCCAGGAGGGAGGGCTTAGGGCTACTTTAGTGTTCAGAAGCTGTTACGAGTTAGGGGAGGGAGATGTGAGTGAATTCCTCATGCATGCAAGTGTAGCTAGCACGCAGGTCTGAATTCAGTCCCTAGTTACATTGTACACATTTGCTACCCAACTGTTATATGTACGCAGTACACATCTAAATCCTACCTCTTATATATGTGTGATACCACCACCCCTGACGTCAGAGATGCAACACAGCCCTGAGATGATGGTCCAGAGACAACTGGAGTAATTTGGAACCATTTCCACTACCGTGCCTAGCCCAACCTCAACCTTCTATTGAGTCAATGATGGAGGGGAAGGGGAGTAGACCCACCCCAAATCTTTACCCATTTAATCATTCCTTCCCTAGCCCAATTAACACACCAGTATTTGCAAAGAAACATGATTTATTAAAGGACTGGGGTTCGCAGAGGGATATCCCCAGATCTGACTTGAACTGTTTTTACAATACAAAACATATAGACACTTTACATAATATTAATTTAGCATATTTAACTGCAGACACTTTACATCGTACTGGAAACAGTGCACAATAATTCACTTTCGAATGGCAGATAGTTTTAAGACACTCACGTACAAAACAGAACAAACAACATAAAAGTTCTTGCTGCAACTCTTTTGAAAGCAGGGGTCTTGGCGGGGATTGAATATAAATAAGATAGGATCGTTCGTCCCAGCCACCTCACAGGATGAAGGGGAATGGAACCCGAAGGGTAGTGAAGGCTCCGGTTGTTGGCTGCTGATGGCTTTTTCCTGCGATTCCTCTGCAGCGTAAAATAGCATCAAACACATTGGTTGGTTAAACACGTGCCGCGTCATGAGTCACATCCCATCCCCAGTATGTTACAACAGCAGTCTTTCATCGGCTTCCTGGACTCGGTCGAGGGGATGGGATGGGACTAGACGTACATTTAGTTGATAGCTGTGTATCGTCCCAGACCTCCTGGCCATGACTCTCAGCCGGATTGTACAAATGGGCCTTGACCCACTCTCCATCAGACTCTACTACTCTATCATCTTCCCAGTTCTCTGTGGGTCGGTGAATCATCATAAGTCTCCAGGAAATAAAGTAATCAAAGTCCTCAACATAAGTGATTTTTTGTTCCGCATGCGGTGGGCACAAGCTGTACCTTCAGTTGAGATGGGCACTGCATATTGGGAAACACACAGGTTCCCCTCCAAGTCTTCCCTTGGTCTATCAAGTCCACCTAATCGCAAAGGGACACCAACTCTTCTTCAGATAGGATTAGTGCCGTTTGCATGATGTTAACACTCCAGTTGTAGTACACACCAACAAGATCTTATCCAAATATTTTCTATTTTGCGCGCTCTGGTGCTTTTTATACTCATGACATCAGACAGGCCTAGCCAATGACAGGATGCTAGACACAATTAGGCACCTGGTCTTGCACCTGCTGGCTCGTTAGCCAATAGTTCACACATAACAATATTATCACCTCTCCTTCATCCCAGTAACAATATTAAGTCATAGCCAACCATCTCCCTCTGTTTAGTTCTGCTCTACTTAACCCCTTGTGATGCCAGGGTATCACATCTGTATATATCTATTTCCCAGAATGCCAAAACTCCCACCAGAACAAAGAAGCCCATCTTCCATGGATGTCTGCATGCCATCACTATGACTGGCAAGTAAGAACTACTTTCTGGAATGTAACACAGTTGTACCTTTCTCTGCATCTAACCTACTAAAAGATAACCTCATCCATCATGATACCAGGTAGGCTGCACTTCAGCAAAGGTCACAACCCAGAAGTTTCTTTTCCTTCAGACTTAATCTGCCTTCTATCCTACTATAGAGAGGAAATGTGCTAAATATGCAGTGATAAATAACACATATGAAAGAAAATGTAATTATAAAAATAAAATTTACATTAACTTAAATTTAATAAAGTCATCATCAAGTTCTAGTGTCATCCAATGGTGTCATATTATTTATGTCTCTGGGCTTTACCATAAATCTCACCCTAGCCCTCCAATTCTATCAGGATAACAAAACCACTCATGTCCCACAGCCACATCCTAACCCTCCCTTTCTTTTAATGTCCTCTTACCTTACCGTTTTTTAACATCTCCTCTCCATCTCCTCCATAGCCTAACCCTAATTTTCCCTTCTAGTAGCCTAACCTTAACCCCACCTCTCTCCAGTACTTAACCTTAACCCTCATTTTTTATCATCAAACCTTAATCCTCTGTGTTCCATAGCCTAAACCTAACCTTAATTGTGAAAAAGAGCACATTTAGATCCTCTCCAATCTGTGTCCCACCCATTCCTCTCCATAGGAACTGCCCTGACAAAGTTTACCAATGCCAAATCCAAAGGCCATTTCTACCTTATCATTCTTCTCAACCTTCACTCTCCTACTCCCCCATATATATGCCCACTCCCAATCCTGCCATTTTTACCTCCACTTGAATCAGACCCTTTCTATTCTCAAAAACCACAAAGACAGTAATTAACTTTCTTGTAATCTCCCATCTAGACTATTGCAACATCCTCCTCTGTGGTCTCCCACTCACCAGGCTCTCTTCTTTACAACTCACTCTGAACGCAGTATTTTTAGCAAATTTTTAAAATGAAGGATGTGATAAAGAATATTGATTATATTGCTACACTATAAAGGGACATTATCCACCAGAATAACTCTATCTCACTCACTCCAATTTGCACCAGCACAGCAGATGGATGGAGGGAAGTGGTCATTCCACCCCCTCTTTCACATGACAGCACTAAGCTGTCAGCAACTGGTAAGTTATTTATAAAGAACTAATAGCACTCAGAAGCTGTCCTTAAATTAGAGAATTACTTTTGTGTGTGAAACTGTTCATATGCTGCATTGATAAAATCCTAATGGAAGTTTTTAACTGATTTCATGTTTATTCTGTATATCTACTCTATGGTTATTTTGTGTCATTGGATATTAATATGAAACAAAATACCATTACTTATTTTTTATCAGTTGTCTTTGAAACTGTTCTGTGTACTAAGCTACTTCCAAATCCATTTATTAATAGCTGAGCAAATGCATTATGAATATTCATCCTTATCAAAATCTTGTAACATCACAGTTAATTAGTATAATAGCTTTTAATTCCATTATATCCATAAGCCCTTTATCACATTTTATCTATTTACCTATTATCTTATTGTTTTTGTTGCTGACTCTATTTCAAAGCTGATGTGTCTATGTCTGCCAGATGACCAGGATGCAGATCCTGCAAAGTAGGATGCATGACTGCAAAGCCTGTAAGCTGGAGGACCAAGATGCAAAGTTTTAAAGTTCAGTGCACAGCTTCCAAGCCTGTAAACTAGGACTAAGGTCCGATTCTGGCTCGTTTGCAAACTTGCACGGAGAGAAGTGCGGTTGTTCTGGGAAAGGGTAGAGAACTCCTCTGTAACTCTCCTCTCTTGTGCGAAAAGGAAAAACCACTGCTATAGCCATGAATTAAGTCATTTTTAAATATATATTTAAAAATCATTGGTGGTTATACTACTGATTGCCATGTGCGGCCTTCATATACTAAAGACGGCAACCCCCTCATTGGTGGTTCAGCGGGCTGCTGGCCGCTTCTGCTGCCGGGGTCTCCTGAGTCAGTGAGACCCGGCACCCAGAAGTGACTGCAGAGGCGCGTGTTCAGAACGAGCGCTTCTGACGTCACTTCCGGCTGTCAGGTCTCGCTAACAGTGGAGACCCCGGCCAGCAGCCCGCTGAACCACCAATGACTTGGCTGCCGTCTTTAGTATATGAAGGCCGCACATGGCGATCAGTAGATCAGCATGTGCGGCCCTGAACCACCAATGGTGCAGCAAGCCTGGGTGCCATTTGGCACCCTGGCACCTGCGCCAGCCCGCCCCTGGTCTGATTATTGGACCCTGTAGCTACACACCACATACACACATTTACCCCCTATTTTGGCACTTTCCAGCTGTGGAGTTTGTGTTCTCCCTGACCAACTTGCCATGCTCTTCTTCCACATGATCTGGATTCCCTGGTGCTCTGAAACACACAGTATAGTCAATCAGTTCTGAGATACAAAGGATGCCAATTGGCAATTTCAGTAGGCCCTCTGATTATCGCTGAAGTGAGTGGTGGCGATAATCAGGACTATTTTCTAGGGAATATGGTCCTGTTTATTGTTCACCTCCTGGTGGCAGTGTGTAAAGTAGAGTGCACAGTTGCAAACAACGTTAGAGCCTGTAAAATAGACTACAGAGCTGCAGAGCTTGTAAAATTATACTCCGTTCACATAGAGGGCTATTACCCGGGGAATTCAGCCAACTTCCCGGTTTGACTGAACTACCCGTGTGAACGGCACTAAAATTACTACTTACTACCCTGGTTCAGTGTGAACGATGTAGGACCATGGTAGTGTGTGAATTACCAGGGTAGTTTGTGAATTACCAGTGTAATTCAGCACTGTGAACAGGGTTCATTACCAGGGTAATTCAGATCCACAGCTAACAACCCTGCTTGTTAAAAACAGATTTACCAGGGAAGTCTGTGTGAAAGGGGTAATAGAGACAGTTGTATAGCTTGTAAAGCATGTTGTACAGCTGTAGTCCATGTAAAGAAGAAAACTTGTTGAGCTTGTATACTAGAAGGCATAGCTGAAGAGCCTGTATGTAAGAGCCAGCTGCACAGTCTACGTTTCCTGCAGAGGCTCTCATTTCGAAAGTCATATCTCCATTAGGACATAAAAACATTACAAAGGAGGGCAACCAAAAACTGCAAAGCTTGTAATCAACACGGTAACATTTTTTAAAAGGTAAATATGTATTAAAACATCAAAGGTTGTAACTGCAGGAAATTGCAATGGGTGCAGCTGCAAGAGGGACCAGAGGTGAGGGACCCATTGCAGCCACTCCATCTGCCTTGTACACTTTCAGATTGACATATTAAAACAGCAATTCTCTGATTCAATTCTCTGTGAAGATGGGAAAAAGCTGGTCATGCATTTTGTCCTGTCTCTTACGGTAATCAAAACTCACTTCCTTTTTTATGCAGAAAAAGCAATAACGATTAAATAGACCCCATAAAGGAATGCTGAGCACTGTGAGCATAAAAAGCGCTCAGCACTACATCATGACTCCCAACGCATTGGCCCCGCCCAAACTCCGCCCCTGTCCCAGTAAAAACCCGCCCGCCTTGCCCTCGTCCCTCCAGGCCACGCCCCCTTTCACGTCCCGAATGCCGATTTTATTGTAAAAAAATAAAATAAAAATGTGTTGCTGCATTGTAGTTTGTCCCCTTATCGGGACAAACTCCTATGCAGGCAGGACACCGCGACAGTTCGGAGGTATTCTACATGCAGTGCCATATGCTGTTTTAAGCTGTCAACTGACAGCTTTTTTTAACTTAAAGTGCAAGCCTGGCTCCACCCATTGCCCCACCCCTTGTCACACCCACCCCATCTAGACTGGATGCCTGACGAAGCTGTGTATGCGAAACGCGTGTAGCGATTCGCTACAGGGGTCTCCTTTCCCTGTATAATACCTATGGGGGTGGGGTTCTGGGGGAGTTGGGGTTTTTGATAATTTACCATTAGGAGCCAGACATTCTTATTCAATGAAGAAAGTGCTATCCTGCCTCGAATAATACTGCTGCCAACCTGTTGTGACTATAAGGGTTAAGCAACAACACAACTGAATACAATGTAGCTGTTACCCTACTCTATTAACTATTGAGTGGGGGGCCTTTTGGTGGGAAGCTTTAAGATGCTCCTTGAATAACTATTTATAAATAGCATATAATTCACCCTTTAATAAGTCCTTATACTTTAACCAGAACCCAGATAATAATAGGGGAACTTAGTGAGACCCTCTGTAGCCTTTTTTTAATCACTAATCTTATTTTTTCTTCACGTTCTATTCTAATTTTTAAATATATTTCGCTGCTTCATATTTGTGATACAAATATTTTAATGATTTTTATAAAAGCTATGTCTTAAAACAATAATAATTTGCACCAGCGTTGACCCTCTGGGATCCAGAGTGCATCCATATAAGAGAACTTTCCTTTTCTTTTGTTCCTTTTTGTTTTCTTTATACTTACAAAGTGCCTGAATGACAATACTAACTCCATTCTGCAAGTAAAATATAGACATGTGGTAATCAATTTGTATTGTTCCACAGGTACTTGCCACAAGATGGCATTGCAGATCTAGAGAGGGATCTGGATTTGCCACTGTACAATTCTGGATTCTTAACATTTTATAGTGTTTCACTTGCAGCTTTAGGGGTATGATATGTTCTGCATTGTGGTGCAACAGTTCAGTTGATCCTGTTGTAATGCTACTGTCTTTTTTCCAGTACCGTGTCATACCACTCAGGGGCGCCACAACTTTTTTCAGTGGGGGGGGCGTAAAAATGTTCACTTGGCGGCGCCCCCCCCCCCCCCAAAAAAAAAAACCCCCCCCCCAAAAAAAAAAAAATCAAAAAATGGGCTGTAGCATAGCATGGCTCCTTATACAACGCATATATTATACAGCGCATATATACAATACCGTGCTTGTGCTGCCAGTAATATGCTCTATGTAGCATGGAGTTTGTACTGCTGCAGACAAGATTAATGGCGCCCAAATATTTTCTTGCTTTTTTGCACATGGCTGTTTTGCACTATTATAAAGGAGGACGCTGACCATGCACGTTACAGACTATCCTAGATATATGTGGAATATGATGGCAATAGAATAAAGTTGAATTCATATGCATGAATAACAATATTGTTGCACATTAATGAAAGTCTGCCGACTTTGGTTGTGGATATTGGCTGAGTGGACATATAAAATTTA
>JABWIB010002709.1:41743-55272 GCA_016617825.1 Platyplectrum ornatum | reverse complement strand
GATGTTTATGCAGCAAGTAGGGGCAGTGTTGGTGCAGAGGTTATCCAGTTCAGGACTTTGAAACCCCATAGAGTGTATCTAAACTATACTGTAGACTAAGAGTGTATGGAATAATGCTAATGGCGTATATGGCCATACCAAAGCTTGCCCTAGAGAGCTATTATGATTATGGCGGTTAGGGGAACGTTCTTTTTACACATGGCAAATAAGGCAATTCACACGTCAATAATTCCTTCCATCGTCCTCAATTTCCATTCTGTGCATCATTCTGGTCTTCCTGTTGCTGAAAAGCGTTGATGTGTTTTCCAAGAGCTCTTGCATTGTCGGTGAAAGCAAACAGTCAATAAAATGCGCAGCTCAATAACATTTAAAATGACTATAAAGTGTAATTTTCCTAGGCAGGATCTTTGCTGAGATGAGTTAAGTGCCAAATACCATTTCTAGAGAACACTAAGCTGAGTTATGGAACATATTCTACACTTCGGCTGTTATGTGTTTCCTTGTTAATCACAGTTAATCAGTAGTTTAAATAGATTTCAGATTAATTCTACTCCCCTAAACGCACACTTGTGTGTGCCNGGTCATCAGTCATAATAACTGGATAGCCCAGTGACCTACATATTATAATAAAATATTAATATATATTTCATAGGAAGGACTGCTAAACCTGAACTTAGCTATTTACTGAACTCAGAGAGTTGTTTTTGTTTTTTTTCACTAAAAGTTACAAAACTGCCCCAGTGTAATAGTTGGTGTCCCGGTCTTGTTCTGGGGCAGTATTGCTGTCAAATCTGTGTTGAATGTTTGTTAATGTGTTTACTAATTCAAACACAACCACAAACATAGAACACTTAGACCTCTAATATATACAGAAGTGGAGACCTTGNCCATAGAAAGTTATTAGTTATTATGATATAATAGACACATTGACAGCTATGACTTTATTAGTTGATTTGACCTGTTTGGAAGGTGTGACACCTCTGTAACTGAGAGGTGAGAAGTGATGGTATTTCTGTCATTTCTCTTTGTTTTCTCTGGTCATATCGGTGCAATTATAAAAGCGTGTTCTCCAGTAATAAGTCTGGCGTAATACTTCTTTCATATTATGCAGCTACTCGCCTTTGATGTATCCTACATACATTGAGCACTGCTTTCTTCAAAGAGTGCCCTCCTGATATACTCTTAGCAGTAAACAAATAAACTTGCTTGCATCACGCTGGCTTTCAGTAAATCAGTAGTGATCTCTCATCTCCCTGCTCTTATTATTTCATCCTTCTATTTCATTTAGCTTCCACACCTTCCAAGTCCTATTAGATACTGTTTGCCTGTACAGTTATGCTTTGGTCAATTGGTCAATACCAGTGCCATGGCTTCCAATATTTTGTTATATAAATAAATATATATATATATATATATATTTTTTTTTTTTTTTTTTTTTTTTCCCCCCTTTTTTTTTTTTTTTTTTTTTTTTTTTTTTTTTTTTTTGCTAATTGAGTATGCTGCACAGTTAATAGCCCAAATTTGAATTCTAATAAACTTTTTATATATTGAGACTCAACTCTAAATACTCAGAATTGACCGCACACGTTTATCATCTCATAATCTCATCTCATATATATTGACACAGCAGTATCCGCTATAGACCCTATTGACTCATGTACAGAGTAACTTAATGAGTAACCAATGCCATAGGAGACAAATAATGAGAAAGCACCTCTGTATCATCTGCTTACTTAGCNATTGCACCTACTGGACTGATGCAATAGAAAATAATTCAGGCTACTGTACAGGGAAATGAATGACAGCGGAATGAAATAATCAAATCTATCCCACCAAATCCACTTGGTACACGCTATCTGGTTACAGAATCAGCCTTTGAACAAGGCTTCCATTTAATCCAGGTGGTGTGACACAGACTCGCACTACTCAAGACATGTTGTAGCTGCAACAGCGCGAGCCTCCACTAGCAGAAGGAACAGCTGCGTTCTTGTGTTTTGTCCAGAGTTGGCAGAGAAACAGGCGTTGATCTTTTTGTCAATGTTCAGTGAATTAGGATTCATCCAGAGGAAGCTCCTTTATCAGCACAATGTCTAGAATACAAAGCTTGGAGTTTATAACGTTTGCACAAATGCTTTGCATCTTCCTGTGCACACTGATGTATTATCAGCCAGACATAAGCTGATGAAGTGTTCTCGGGGGCCGCTGTCATATCCGTGCCCGGCACAGCTGTCCTGTCGCTGTTTAGCCCCACAAGTCCTTTGTACTCTGCTAACTGACATCTACATCTTATGGGCAGACATATGTAGAAGTCGAAGGGTTAAATCTAACCAGGAGATCTAGCAATTTCAGTGGAATTTATTCTGCCTATAATAGGTACACTGGGCTGGGGTACAAGGGAGAATATAGCCGCCCCCTGTGTCCCCCATAGCCCCCCTGTGTCCCCTATAGCCCCCCTGTGCTGTATAATGACGTCATTCAAACACCATTTGTATGACGAATGCCCCTGATTATATGTAGCAATGGAGGAAGGAGAACATATTATACAGACAGATGTACATTGTATATGTGGACACCTTTAGTTACATAGCTAGTGGTTGTCACGTCTGGCATCATACTGACTGCTACAACTGTTTCGTCATGTGGACCCTGTCTATAGATATCTGAATCGCTATTAGCATTTTGCAGGGGTTGATCAGTAAATGCAACTGCGCGCTAATACTTGTTTTCTGCCTGTGCAACTCCGAGATGAAATTGTAATATCATTTCTGTGCTTTGCATAAATATCTACTTTATGATGGAAAATACATTAGCTCTGTTATGTAGGGGGCTTGTACTGGGTGACAAATGACAGGCCTGAAAGGGATGGCAGAGCGATTTCTCCTGTGAACTGCCATCAACTCATTCTCAGTATATTAGTTGGCTGTGAAAGATCCTTATCAGGTTTAATAACAATAATACTATCTTTGGGGTTTTTTTGGAACTCTCCTCCCAAGTTACACTTCTACTTTGATATTTAAATGATTATGATTAAAAGATTACATAGGACGTTATTAGTAGTGGCGTTATTTAAAAACCCCATATTCTTATCTTGGAACACATTTTACAGCATTCACAAATTGTATTTGGGCTCATTGCATATATTTTAATGATAGAGTAGGGGTCGAAGTGGAAATTTAGAAGTGGGCGTATGAAATCACTGAATATAATAGAAGTCAATGGAGATTTTTAGTTTTTCAATTACAGCTTTGGGAGAAGTGCCGGTATGGCATACACCCGTATACACCCCCACTTTGAGCCCTGTAATAGAGCATACCCCCCCCCCATATTTCCCATAGTTATACTTCCAATGGCGCAATGACCATTAGCTGAACCTATTAGCTTCTTGTTCACAGTTTAATAATTTATTTTTTATTTACATTTCTACACCAGTTAATAAAATGAGGCCCATCATAGGTATATCCTCAATGATCATTGATTTGTCCTAGTATTTCCACGTGTGGCAAGGCTGGGGTTAAGCTGTATATGACCTAATTATGTAAAATGAACAGTGTAGAAGGTCATCCAGCGGGAGCCTTGTTTTCCAGCCTGTAATATGAGAACGAATACAAAGATACAGTGATTACTGAGCGCTGCTTGTGAGGGTCTCTGGTACATGTTAATGGTGGCACTCTACTAACAATGATTGCGTATTAGTCTGCATGCTGATCAAGCGCAGCTAGAAACCTTCATTTTGGTTACTGTCTTGGTGAATCCCTGTTAAATGATCCTATTACATGTCTTGGCACATCTTCTAATCAGGGAAGAGCAAGGTGTATTTATTTCGCTTTGCCCCCACAGAGATGAAACAACATTGATGAATTCAGGCAGGATCATGTTCACCAAAATAGCCTGGTTTAACCCTTTCTGGAATATAAATAGACTCCTTAGCATATGAGATGGCTATAGCCTCAAATATATAACATCCTTTATATGAAGAAAGGCAAGCTGATTTCCCAGAGATTAAAAATAACTAGGGAATAAGCATGAGAAAGAGACTTGTTTACTGCAGCATCTAAAACATGAAGGATGCTGGAAAAATACATTATTATACTAATAATGTATTATTTCCACCCTAAAAGAAATGATGGTTTAGACAGCATCGTATTTATTATTATTTTTTATTATTCTAATAAATTATTATTATTATTATTATTATTATCATTCATGTTGTGTATAGAAGAGACATATAGTATTGTAAAATGAATAAGATACTTGTCCTGTCTGTCAGATAATATACCTATTCCTTTTAAATGCACAAACTAAACCTGATAGACATTTTTAATTAATTTAAGGGGAGTTGCCCTATAATTGCTTTTACCAGAACATGATGGTATGCTCAAGATTTAATGAGTGGAAATCTAACTGTGTTTATTATATGCATATTCACCTAACATGTTGAACATCAACAGTAAACTTATTACATACAATATATATCCAATGTCCTGCTACCATCAGTAATAGCAGAGTAAGTTCATGTAAGCGCCATATTTGTGTTATGATGGGTTTATTTGTCAGTTTGTATCGCTGCATGTTTTATATCTTATTAGATCTATCATTTTAGTTAAAAAGAAATTATAAACAGAAACTGCTTCCAGTGAGCAGTAGATCACACTTGTATCTGACCTACTTAACACTACATGCAATCTCTGAACCATTGCCATGAATAACTTAGCTCATTTTGTGACCCAATAGAAGGCTTTCCACAATTCGATTNATGGATAATGCTGTTTGGGTGGAACTATCCACCCATTGGATAGCTGGGAATCGCCCTGTGCTGAGAATATCTATCTTTCATGCATTAGGAACAGTCACTGTAACCAAAGAGTTAACCCACTATTGTAATGTCTGTATCTTTCTTCAATAAGGTGTATTCAAGTAGGTGAGAAGTGCACTTCATCTACTCCTGAACGTTCTCAAGGTACAGTGTGACTTACCGAATCCCCCAACTCCTAAATGTACTAAAGCCTTTATTAGATTGGCAGAATAAATGTGTATATTGTACATTGATGCAGCGCATCCCAGAATTGCGTTAGGTTGCAGAATATGGTTGCATAGTCTTTCTGTTACTGTAGTGGATGGAACATAATGTTAAATTAGTATTGTATTAGATGATCATATACCTATTAAGGATCTACAGCAATAAATTGTGACCATTTAAGTGTACTTATCTATCCCATCTTGTACTTTATAACAGGTTAATCATGAATTCTGCCTCTCATTAGTCACACTGTTTACCATAAATAATTCTTTATCATTCCCATCCCTTACTATCAGAGACTTGATTTAAAGACGCCCCCCCCCTTCTCTGCATTCACTTCTCGCAGCTCCACTCGTCACTGATTAGATTAAACTCTTTATTGCTGAAGTTTACATTTTATCTTACGTTTTCTCAATTTTTATGAATATTCACTTGCCAGATTCATTAAAATATTTCCATAGAGCAACAAACTAAAAATAAATGACACATAAATGATAATAACATGGCTGAGCGCCTTAATATTTAACTACTGAACCAAAAGTGTCTGTATTGGTATAATCTGTAAGTGGAAAATTACCTTTTTAATTTCTACATGACATTTGCCCATTCCAAATGAAAATTACTTGCTCAACTTTCTATTCCCTAAACAACCCAGCATTAATCCTACCGCTAACAAACCCAGTTTGAACACAGCGCTAGTCCAGCAAGATCCCATACAAGCTTATGGACTTTTTCCTGGTGAGATTGATTATTTTACATATGTGCGTGCGAAATTATCATCTCTTATTGAGATGGACCAATTTATGTTAATATTGGTTCAATTAGCTTTTTTTTTTATTACTACTTTAGTTAAATCAACAAAATAAATGAATGTGAAAGCAAACAAAGAATTGTTAAGTAAAAAAAATGACATTTACTTTAGTAGTAATAATAATAATATAAAATAATTAATAGTTATAAATAGTTATTTATTATAAAGTCTACGAGTGCCGCTGGAGAATGTGTGTCTGCAGGGGGTGAACCTGGACGCTGAGCACCGGAGCAGTAATCTGTGTGATAGGAGTGACGTCCCAGAGAAGTGTGTATATATATATATATATATATATATATATATATATATATGTATTGATAATATAGTTTATGAAGTACTGATTGCTACATATAGACTGTTTCCTCTGTTTATTTTGAATTATTCTCAAACATAATATTATCATTTTGGGGTTTTATTTATTTTTTTAATTGTCAGCCTTACTGCCCAAGCCATTTTTTTAGTGATACAGGTATGTGACATTTTATTTACAAATCACATAGCACCTCTTGCTAACTGTATTGTCCCTTTCCATTGGGGTTTTGGAATATTTAATCCTTTAACGCTGACACATACAACATGCAGTCATGTCAGGTACAGCTGTTTGCAAACATAACTAACAAAATTATGGACGGGTTTTTGAAGCTTCTGCGCTGTAAATGAATACATCTGAGGATTCAACTTGCTGACTGTGTTTATGTAATTTAATTTTACCATCTGGAATAAAGTAAACAATTTTTAGAAATATAAGTTCTAAAAGTAAAACTGCCTTGTTTTCTGACTGTCGCAGACGGCGCACCAAATTCTGAGCTAATAAAACTTTGTTGAGTAGACTAATTGCTTTTATAGTTTAAGACTATTTGCCCCTTCCCCCCCTCCTCCTTGGTCACGGTATGTTAACCATACTTTCAAGTATCCCATATTTTACGATGTCCCCCCGGACTTCTGTGAAAGAAGGCCACCTCCTGCACCCTGTCTTGTTCATACAGGGATCTGTGTTACTGAGAACCGTCTTATGCCATGTTGTGTCATGAGTGTTTCAGCAAAGGGCAGAGCTTAATGTGATTAAAGTGAATGTCGCGAGGATCGTCCCTTCAGATTCAACCTGGGGAGAGGCCTCAAATAACTGCAAAATGCCCTTATTGTTTCTCTTTGGGAAGCAAGGATAAATCACTGTGAGCTGATAGCGTAATTGATGAGCATTGAGCTCTTGATAACTATTTTGGTTATTTAGTCAAGTATACCAAGCACATATAATGTTGCCATAAACCATACTTTCCAACACAGGGTGACGAAAGAGTAGACCGAAATCCGGGCCCTATCTTTTCCATCACTATGGGTCACAGTATTGATAGGCAGGTGGCGTGAGTTAAGGCAGTGCATTACATTACATCATCAGCCTCGACTTGCTGTGACCCATTGTGTTGCTAAACTTAGTTTTATTTCTGCCATTGAGCCCTGCTGTGGCCTATTGCGAGAAATTTGGCGGCTGAATTCTGGGACTGATGTAGATTTGCAGGTACCTATCATACATTGCAGGAGGAGTTGTCATTGTATAGATTTACTAAACTGCAGGATTGGAAAAGTGGGGATGTAGCAACCAATCAGATTCAAGCTCTCAGTTTCATTTTACATATTGGAGAAAGTGAGCTCGAATATGATTGGTTGCTATTGGCAACATCCTCACTTTTCCAATCCCGCAGTTTAGTAAATTTATGAGGATATGTAGCCTCAATTAAGTTTTCCTCTTTCGAGTTTGTAAGTTGTACAATGTGCATTTTGTTTGCTCATATTCTAAAATGTATGAAAAGGAACAATTCCAGTGGTTGCACAGAATGTCATCTGTCACTTTAGAACCGTACAGGCTTGCAAAATAAATAAATGCATCTAAAACTATAGATGTGATATTCAAAGGAGACCTAATGTAAGGACACCACATTATAAGGCTTGGTAAGGAATCAGACATATGCAACAATTTCAGTTTATCAAACTGTAATATCCAAGGCAGCGAGACACTCTTATATTTGTCCTTGCAGTCCTTGATAAAACCGATCCTCTAATCGGATGTTTATGCAAACAGAGTAAAATGGATTTAAAATGCCATCACACATTGATTTTAACAGACTCAAGATGTTTTGTCTTTGTAAGACTTACTTTCACATTGATTGGGAACATCAACACTGTGTTGAGCGGCCTGTAAAAGATGAGATGTTCTTTGTCTTCCTTTATTGGACCCACCTTGTAAAAGTAATAGGTCATTGGAAAAGGCAGCAATCAGTCTAATCTGACATGCGGCAAGCCATGTCACATTTATCTTTCCCTGCGCGGCGTGTAGGCGTGTTTGTGCGCACAGATACGTATGGCATGTACATGCAGTCAATGGAGAATCTGTAAAAGCAGAGCTTCCTCTTTACCTTGCTCTGCCCTCGCTCCCTATAAATCTGCCTGCGAGAGAGAGCCACCTCGCTGCCTGGCATTGAATGAAGGTTACTTGTTCTGTTGCGATTCTGGGAATCTTCATCCGGCTGGACCCATACATGATAATTAATTGTGTGCTGCGAGTAGGCTTTTTCAACCTGATGAGAGTCATTGTATATTAATTAAACATTTATTTCACAGGAAAGCCAATGCATTTTTTTTGGCTTGACAATACCTGTAAATTAATGAAAATTGATTTTAACATCTACTAGTTTCTGTAGGAATATAGAATGTCTCATTTATACAGCTCAGTGTGATATTCTTAGCGCTGTCATTGAAAACGATGGGCTGTTAATTCTATTTAAGTAATCGTAAACCAGTTGTAAAGGTGAATTGTTTCGTTAAAGTCACACATAGCTATTATACAGTTGTGCGATTGTTTCCCTGTTTAGCGTTATTCGCTGTGGTGTGACGTGGGTTTAGCAAGCTGCATTGTGTTAGCCAAATGTGTTTCAGGTCCCCTCCGATTAATCAGACGTGAGTGATTTGGCACACGCCGTGCCAGTTTTAATGCCCAATACGTTGTGATGTGGGCCAAGAGGCCAATTCTCTGTCCCTGCGCCACTTGTGGTCTCTCATATTCTCCGCGCCATAAAATTCTCTTGTCAGACACTGTGGAATCATTTCATTCTCCAATTTGACATCTGTATTGTAGGAAACTCTTGTTCAGAGCTCATCCGTGTTATACTACAAAATTCAGTATAACAAAAATCAGACACTTTCAGAAAACCATTTTTAATGGAAATCTACTCATCACATATTTATACATTTGGCTTACCATTATAGGATATATATATATATATATATATATATATATATATACTTAGTATTTACTCAACAATCCACCGCAGTTTTACTTTCCCATTTGTAAAAAGCACAGTGCATTCCTTTAGGTACAACTACCCTTCATCGATAATTGCTTGTTTAACTGGAGAAACACCACCCTACTTACATGGTAGACAAGACATGGAAAATGTCCTGGTGTGAGCATTACTGGTTCCCTCCTCATCAATGAGCCATTGAGGAGTCTGAAACAAAATAGAGAATAATATTAGGTTGGTATAGTTTAAAATACATAACTGGGCAGACTAGATGGGCCACGTGGCTCTTATCTGCCGTCACTTTCAATGTTTGCACAAGGGTGAAAATTTGCATCTTTTTAGCTCGCGGCTCATTGAGCGGCGTATAAAAAGATGTGAGTATTCAGTCCCGTAATAATCGATTGAATCGGCCCCTATGTTTCTATGAGTAAGAATCAAGCTTCTACAAAAGCTCCATCATTGCACCCTTCTTAGCAGAAAACACTCCGCTCCAGGTATGTCTCTACCCAAATACATCACATATGGTTCATACTCAAATAAATCACATATGGTTCATACCTAAATACATCACATGTGGTTCAGACCCAAATACATCACATGTGGTTCATACCTAAATACATCACATGTGGTTCATACCTAAATACATCACATGTGGTTCATACCTAAATACATCACATGTGGTTCATACCTAAATATATCACAAATGGTTCATACTCAAATACAGCTGAATAAGTAACATGCCCATATAATTCTAGTTAGATGCTGTGGATTTTGATCCATGTCTTTTTCTCACCGTACATTATCTTACATTCTTTAAACTGCACTTGCTGCAGAGAATCTCCATACCTGACACAACACAAACACATATACTGTATATTTGACCAATAAAGTTTAGAGGTTTATATTTTAGTAATACTTTACTATGTCACGTCCCCAGCCATGTGATCCTTTTCCATCTTAGGCTGCTCAGTCGGTCAAAAGATTAAAAAAAAACAAAAAAACTTAAAAATGAAAAAGGCTGCTGTGCACCCCTAGCTAAAACATGACTTCCCTCTCCTGGGACTCCACTCATACATCACATGCTGCCGAAATACAGAGTGACAAGCTTCAAGTGGAATTAATTTATTATGAAAAAAACTGAGTTTCATAGTATGACTGGTGTATGAATATTTGTCAATTTACAGTGATTACAGGGAAGTCATTTCATCCATTATTTATTGTATATGGTCTTATCCCTCTTCTATGGTCACACACTACTCAGACAACGGAGACAATCCAACATGAGTGAACAAGACGTTAGATTGTAAAGCTCTGGAGCTGATTCAGTGTTTATGTGTATATTGTTTTTTTATTTATTTCGTTGTTTGTTATGGTATTTGTGTGATTTTATAGTGTACAGGGCAATTACACATTTACACATCTGTACCTATGCAATGTAGCATTCCATGAAATAATCCACAGGACACACAATTTGTAGCATAATCACTTATTAAACAATATATATGATGGTAATATATTGAACAACATTTAAACAATAAAAAGTGATTATTTGTACACACTATAAGACCTGTACATTGCATCTCCCCATCTGACACACCGTGCGACTAGAATGAAACCATAGACTGGGTGCACACTCACAAGACGGTCATCTGCAGTTTATTGTATATCGAAGGACTGGCTGAAATATTGTGTAGCGTGTTCCCAGCTTAAGGGCTGCAGCCAAATCCAGAGCTATCATGTTGTCCACATTGTTATGGCACCTGCATTTCGGAAAAGGTCCCTCCCATTAATGATTCTTTTGGAGATGACTCCTTGTTCTATTAGAAATTAATACAGTATATATCATAAAATAAATGGGCCAGAATCATTTCTAGAACAGTATTGTTACCAGACCTACTTATGTAAACCCTCTCGTCAGTGTCTCTTTGTGAGGTGTTTTGTACCTAAGAAGCTGGAAGACTGATTCATATTCTACTTTGAATGTTGTGCTCATTAAAAGGTGTTATGTCCATAGAAAACCATACACATAAAAGGGTGTAAGAGTGGTTCATAATATTCATGTGCCATTCAAATGAATTTTGTTTAGCTGTTTTTGTAAATGTCCAAGATTCCAGTGTCAGAATTTATATATATGTATGTAATATATATACCCATATGAGGTGCCCGTGTGCATCCACCACTGCTGGCACCATTTTTTATATTAGATTCCAGGATATTTGTCTATCGCATATGTATCTGGATACGCATAAATTCCAGCAGATGGAAGTAGTTTTTGTTTAGTCCAAACCTGCAGCTAAATTATCAATCAATATTCAGTGTGCATGTTGCTTGGCTCTGTATGTTCATTACCATTATAGTGGCATAAGAGCAAACATCGTACATATTTGTTGCAACATAATCTGTTCTTTTTATAAATGTTTCATTTGATATCTTTGCTATTATTTTAGCATTGTTATTCAGAACATTACAATACGCTATATAAGTGCATGTATGTATACGCGATTAAAGTATCCACTGTGAACTGAGATACACACGAGAAGGATTGCTCAGTAGCACAAGCTCTGATTCCACACCATGAAAGCGACGGCTCTGTTCTCTACAGACGATTTTTGCCAATGCAGATATTTTCTTACTGATAGAAGCGCAGCTGAATGAATTCATCTCTTGTTTTTTCCAGTTTTGATCTTTTATTTGCCAGCAGAGAACCCTGGAAGCATCATTTCCATGCGTACTTGCAGACTTTGTGCTTGTGGCAGAATTACCCCCCCCGGCTTATACTGTACATGCCCGTTCTTCACATCATGTTAATGGCTGAAGAGGGTTCAGGGTACCAGGAACTAGAGAGTTATCTGTGGGGGGTTTCAAACGGACCTGCTTTGTCTGTGTGAATATATATACAGATATATTTACTGCTCTGTGAAGTGTGTCCAGGAACACATGGAAAGTCACAGGGATCTGTCCGCGTTTACATTAATATAAAATTGCGCTCTTGTCTGTCATTTAACCTGTTTATGAGCGCTGACAGAGGATCTCCTATGATGTAGATAAACAGCGGGCAGTAATGGGGCATGGTCATCAATGACAGACAGACGTTCAGCATTCAGGACGGAGATGAATGAAAGGTATGCGATCCGGCCTACTGGGATTTGTGAATGAAATTGCTAACTTTGCATTTAGGTTTACATGAATGAATTTTAGACGTCTGTGGAGATAAGGCATTCATCCAGTAAAAAGATGACACATGCTGCTGGAAAGAGGAGAAATACAAGTACATTGTATTGGGAGGTGTGTGTGGGGCGAGTCGCTTTCTATCATCCCCAAGTCCAGGTTAGATGATTAGCCTGTTAGCTATTAGCCCCTGCTCCATGTGGGTCAGCTCAGGGACTGCAAGGGTTAACTTCTATGTAGCTTAACTTCCTTTAAACTAAATAAGACGTAGCGGATGTTATAAAAAATCAGGACAAACAAATACAAACTTTTACAATATATACAGTTTATAGAATAGCGGATTATCATATGTAAAAACTGTTCAGCTTGTACAGTGTTCTGATCTTTATATCAGCTTTATATCACCCAGAGCAGTGGATCAGGTGGAAATGTTGTAGTGGCAGTATGGACACAGGAAATAATAAAAGGATTAGCCTTTCAGTTATATGAGTGGGGGACGTGACGGTATGGGATACCCCTGTATACAGCCCCACGTCTAGTCCTGATCTAGCACACAAATCATGTCCATCAAGTNTTCTAGTCACACGGCTCAGTGTGTGGGGATGTGGCAGGTTTATACTAGTCAGAGCGCCCGGCTACCAGCGTGTCGTTCGTGGGTAAGTAGGAGAGCGCTGGGCTGGAGAGACGCTCTCCCTGCTCCCTCCTCTACAGCGACGGTCTCATGCCGGTCTCATGCCGGTCTTATGCCAGTCTCATGCCGGTCTCATGCCAGTCTCATGCCGGTCTTATGCCAGTCTCATGCCGGTCTTATGCCGGTCTTATGCCAGTCTTATGCCAGTCTTATGCCAGTCTCATGCCGGTCTCATGCCGGTCTTATGACTGCTGTGACCTCTGTTTCTGCCAGTCACGGAATAGCAGGCAGTATTCTGATTGGTGGAAGGCTACAGTTATCCGCCATTTAAAGTGCTGACACTGCATAGAAGCTTGTGGGGAGGCAACACAGAACCGCTGGAGGAGGTACAATGTCTTTGTTTACAGAAAAACCCAAATCACTATCTTTAAATAAACCATATTGTCTAAATTAATAGTGGTATCCAGTTTTATTTTTAAATTAGGAAATTTCTGGGGAAAACATTAGTTGCAATCAGTATTAGAGTGTAATAACAGTGTAACAGTAACGCTGGTCAGTATCTGTGTGCAACATGCAACAATAAAGTATTCTCCCTGCATGCACACA
>JABWIB010002709.1:12836-31659 GCA_016617825.1 Platyplectrum ornatum | reverse complement strand
CTCAATTCGACCCTTAGTAAATACCCCCCATAGACTATGGTACATTTTTAACCAATTGCCATTTAACCTTCCCGTGTATGTTTTTGGTGTAATGGAGAACATACAAACTCCACACAGATAAGGTCTTTCCGGGAATCGAACCTTAGAACTGTAACACTAAGGCTTAAATTTACAGAGAAATTACAGGGAGACTGAAAAGTGGGCATGTTGCCCATAGCAACCAATCAGATTTAAGCTCTCATTTTAATTGTACATAATGGTGAATGTGAACTGAAATCTGATTGGTTGCTATGGCCAACATCCTCACTTTTCTGTATCTCCCTGCTTAGTAAATTTAGGCCTAACTGTCTTATGGTTGTATCAGTGATAAGTCATATGTCACAAAGAGAGAATGGCACCACACCCCATAGAAATTGATTTAGAAATGATATATCTATTAATTTACCAGATTACATCAATACATATTATACATTTGTTACCATTTGTGTTATTATTCTTAATAAACGTTCTCTACTAACAAAAGATTGTGCAGTGTGTTTCATGTGCCAGGACATTGTACACCTCTGTTTCTGTATGTTTGGAATAGAGCCCTCTAGTGTTACGAGCTGAATGTTATTAATTCCCCAAATCTGCTATTTAAATCATTTACAATCCAGTGAGTGTATATTTTCCCACAGTCAACAACATGTAAATGTCTATTATTTATCCATTACACAATACTATTTTAAAAAAGAAATAAATCACTTTGCCTATGCATGAGAATTGAATGTAGCATCTGCTCGACCGGCCCCTTTTATCTGCTGGAAAATGTTGAATATACTGGAACATCTGCTGTCTTTATTTGACCGAGAAGTATTCTTCCCATCTCCAGGCTTTCACTACCACATCAGAAATTGCAATAAGTGCCACGACTCTGAGATCTCTCCTTCGTTTTTATGGCATAGGAAAATGTCGGAGTGCATTTTACTGGCTTTGTACTGTTGGCGTATTAAGTCGGTGGTAAATCAGTCATTCTGTTTTTGTCCATTTATGCCTGACCGCTGATAAATCAGTTGTTGAGTACGATAAGATTCTAAAAGTACTTAGGACGCTAGACACATTTAAAACAATTTGTCTAGGTTTCAGGGAGCTAAAAGCATAAGACCTACATTTATTTCATTGATGCTCGAGAATGATTTCCTTTTTGTTTTTGTCTTCAGTCAAAGGTTTTCCTCAACCTTGCAGCTGTCCAGTGCTTCCGCGTTCCCAGTCCGCTGTCTTTTTCCTTCAGCTTGCTTTATTGCATTTCTTTTCTTTTTATAGTGTATTTGCATCTTATATAGGGGCATTTGTATCACATTGTGATTGGTGCAGCATAGCTATATTTACATGTTGGTAAACATGCATATGGATGTGGACTCATTACTTGTTAGATATTATGTTCCAGATTCTGGACCGGACTCTGGAGAATGTGTTTGCATACAGGTCTGAACTTAATAGCAGGAAAGGGGAGTTCGCTCTTTTCTCTCGCCCCCTACAGAGCGCAGAGTTCTGAACACACCCTGACGCTGATCCAGAGTTTGAGAGTAAGGGTGAAACAGGTGTAAGAGTAGACCTGGGCAAAACCAAAACATTGACCTGCAGGTGGAGTCAAGTTGAGAGGTGAAGATTCCTAGCTCAACTCTAATTTTCAAATTAATGAAAACGTTACGCAGTTTGTGATTTTAAATGATGCAATAACATTGAACTGCATCACATACACTGCCCATATTGCAACATGGTTTTCCTTTGGACTATTTCAGAATCGCTAGTGTCACGCATAGTCACGTCCAACCCACTAAGGAGTCTTTGAAACATGACTGGGAATAAATGCCAAGCCAGTAACCTACTACTTCCTTAAGGAAGAGACAGCTGTTTCGGGGTGGTTGCCCCTCATTACTGTAGAGCAGGGATGTGTCTGGCTAATGAGGAACATTACCTCCAATAGTAAGTGTAAGTGCAACTCTGGACCTTGTTACCTTAACTTTACCACGCGGATCTGTCCCTGAGTCAGTGCAGTTTTCTAAACCACAACCCATTGCGCTAATTAGTATGGCTCTGCCTGCGTACAATTCGTGGATTAGCCATGTAAAAGTACTAGGCCTGCCCCGTATGGAAAATGAAGCACACACAATTCCAATTGATTTTACGATAATAGCAACCACTGCACGCATGTGCATATATTACTAATTAGGTGATAACTTAATTAACTGAACATAGAATCCGGTCCAATTTTTTTTAAGTTACTTATTTACTGTAATATCTACTCAACAGACAAAATCAATAAAACAAAGCAACACCCGCTCTGCGGTTAGAATGGTGCAGTCCAAGGGCTTGCACAACTGTGGTATGATTGCACAATGCTCCATATCAATAAGTCATTGTTAGAGGCCGTCTGAAAGTTGCTCTTGGCTGCACATGTAGCATTCATTAAATTGTTTTTTAAATAATGTATTTAGATTGAGTAATGTTTCCAAGCTACTCCGTCACCCATTATGTGTTCTAGTAAATTAAAGCGAGAGAACCTTTGTCAGAGTTATAATACTCAAACTGACATGTAATTCCTCCAGGCAATAATTCTTTCTGCTAATCCTTTCCAGTCTTTATATGTATTGATTTGTCTGTGGACTTGTTTCATTCAGTCTGTTCTAACTATTACCAGTTAAGATGGTGAAATGTGAACTTTACCACCTGTGACCTGTGGCACGTTAAATAAGTTATAATAAAGTAGACGCTGTTTTGGTTTGTGTGTGTGTGTGTGTGTGTGTGCACTCCACAACACCAGTGTGTGTGCAGTAAAGCTAGAGGTCTGTATTGTAAAGGTTATCTTATGAAGACAACAAATGAGTGCCCTGGGATTTGCTGGGACGTGGTCACCGAGCTCTATAATGATGAGCTCTGATAAAATAATGACTTGCTAAAGTATGTTTGTAATGGAGGAAAACCCTTGTGTATCTGCTCGCAGATTTCCAGATGGAATCCTTTATTCCACCAATAAACCTGTGTCCAGTTTGATCAAGTTGATTGAACGCGGTTGTTAATTGCTGTTGCTCTATATCTGTAAGACTCTGACTTCAGATATACTATGCTGATCACTAAGCTATCATGTACAGGGTCCTGTGCCCTTTGCCTCTTGGTACCTTCTTTTTATTCAGTTCATATCTGGTTCCATTGATTTTGCTGCATTTTTCTCTTGGCTACTTTTCTTCAGTGTCTTAATATCCATTTGAGTTTCGTGTTTCTATGGACATACACATCTCTGGATAGGACAGGATGCAGTCTCTGGTGCTATATTTTAGAAATACAACTAACAACCAATTTTAGTTTTTCTGTGTTATAAAAAATTCTACATGAAAATATATTTTTTTATACACTCGACAAGCTAACCATATATTACCCCAAACACGCTCATTACTGGATGTACCACTGAAACGCCCATTACCCATCTAACCTAACAAGATGGCAGACAATGGAGTCAGCATCACCTGACAGAGGTTAGTGTTAACATGTGGGGAGGGGATGGATCATAGAAGATTAAGTTTAGGCTACAGAGAGGGAACAGATCGTAAAAGGGGAAGATTAGGGTCATGTTTCGAGAGGGAACAGATCATAAAAGGGGAAGATTAGGGTTAGGCTACGTAGAGGGAACAGATCATAAAAGGGGAAGATTAGGGTTTTGCTACGGAGAGGGAAGAGATCATAAAAGGGGAAGATTGAAGATTAGGTTCGGCTACATAGAGGGAACAGATCATAAAAGGGGAAGATTAGGGTTATGCCATGGAGAGGGACCATATGATAGAAGGGGAAGTTTACATTAGGTAGTGGTGAGGAAACATATGATAGAAAGGGAAGGTTAGGGTTAGGCTGTGGTAAGGGAACATATGATAGAAAGGGAAGGTTAGGGTTAGGCTGTGGTGAGAGAACAGATGATAGAAGGGGAATGTTTGGGTCATGCTGCTAGGAGGTGATAGATTTTAGAAGGTTTTAGTTAGGCTGTGGGCAGAGATAAGGTTAGGTAATGGAAGGGAAGGAATATAATGGATGGGCAAAATCTTAGCTGATGTCTTCGGGGGTTCCAAGGTTCTTTTGTAGGCCACTCCTCTACGTCTGGTGCTCACCTTTCTGCATTGCTTCCTCATCATTATATTGCTAACAGGACACCAACATTCTGGATCAGGTTTGGTGCACAAATAATTGCCTGCCTCATATACATGAACATTTACAGACGGGATGTCAAAATATAGCAAATGCTTTAACGTTTTGTATTTCCTAAAAAAAAATTCTTGCAATAAACCAAATTTACGCTCTGAGACTACATAAAGTTTGATTATGCTATAAATGCTAAAGAGCACAATGAAGACAGTCTTGCCAATACAGTAGATGATCACATTGTTCAATATTATGGTATTAAGTCTTATTTAATCCACCCCCAGTAAATATAAAAGGAAAATGTGTATGTATAGGCAGAAATTCTAATTCATATAAATCAAGAATCTGCTTTGATTACTGTATTACTGATTTGTTTACTGTAGGCCTGATTCATAAACGGCAATCTCCTAATATTTATGTCCTATATCTGGCATAGACATGACCCATTGCACCAAGTACACTGGTGAGGGACAGTTGGAAGCTCAGTAACAGAGCTTTTTTACCCAGAGGAATGGCTTGTGTTAGAAGGTCTGCTAAATACTATAGAAATCTTGCTATATTTCTACAGATACATTCTCATGTCTACATCCAGTAGTTAGGTTCAAACAGTACAGCGTAATATTAGTCCATATCAGATCCAGTCACTATGGTGACAATACCAATGGTAACAATCATTACCAAAATCCATCATTACCACTTGCTCCATTCTCATTTCTCCTCTCTGTCCCTGCATTCTCCTATGGAAGTATACTAATACGTTAGCAGGCATAGAACTTATCATTGTAATATAAACTAATAGTTTGCCCTATAGAGTGAACTTATATTGGCCGGCTTTTACTTGAATGTCAGAACAGCAGTTTAGACATTAAATATTTTAGAAGTTCATGTCTGTAAGATTTCATATTCCTGTAAAAAGTCAACCAACAGCGCTAGTCAATGATTGGGATCAATAAAAGACAGCGTTTTCGATCTTGTTAGTAAGCAAAATGCAAAGAAGCAGCCCCTGTGTGTATACTATGCACATACACATACTTTCATAATGCAAAGAAGCAGCCCCTGTGTGGTATACTGTGCACATGCACATACTTTCGGTTCTTAGCAATCATTGTGGTAGGAAGGTATGAGCACCATTAGGTGAAGTCAGGCTGTCGCCTAGGGCGGCCGGACGGGAGGGTGGCCGGCCGGGAGGGCGGCAGCGAGGCAAGGAAAAATAATAATTTGTTAAAAAAAAAACCTAGAAAAAAGTTTTCTTTAAAAAAAAAAGATAATTAAAAACCAGGAAGGTGGCCGGGACCATGCGTGTTGGTTTTAAGCTGCGTGACGTCATTGTGTTGCGGCGGTATGTGACGTGATGACACCCCGCCACGCATTATTCACTTGCAGGGGGCGCTGTGCTAGGTCTGCCTAGGCGCCCGCAAAAGGACCATGAGAAAGGACCATGTCTCCTGTAAATGATAAAGGTAGCAGGGACAGCAGGGAGAACCTGAGATCGCATTGAGCACTTCTTCTGTAATCATTCTTAATCATTTAAACATTTCCATTTTTTGTCCTATTATATTCCACATTTAAAACCCATTTCTGTTTCATGTAACTAATCTAAGTAATGGAAAAATGTGGTCACCCTAATTTCATGACGTTTCAGTATATGTATGGACAGAATTCTTATCTACACGGAACTGACAATAAAGAATTAATTAGAGAATGACATGATTTGGTTACACCCAACATACAAGTTCCACAAATATATCATAAAAAAATAATAATTTAAAAATCTGCTTTTCTCATCCACACATCTAAACAGGTCAAACGTACAAGAAATGTGACTGAATTTTTTTGAACATTTGTATTAATAACAAAACACGTCAGCCATTGCATGTAAGATAAATGTAACCCCCTGTGTATAATCATCTTTTCTGTATCTGATTGAATAATCATCTTTTCTGTATCTGATTGAACAAATGAAAGTAGCTAAACATTTATTTAGGAAAAAAGAACCACAAAGCCATAAAATATAGACACAATCAGTGGAGACCCTGAATAAAGAGGTAACTCCACGATCATCTACCTTAGATGATGTTGCCTCTGCAAGAGGAGATTGTTGTTCTATTTAGTTTACAGAGGTTAAATCCACAGAACCCAGCTTACTATTTTTCTTTTCTATGTTTAATCATTTAATAAGCAACACTAAATACTGGAACCAGTGCTATCTCTGACTCTGCATTTATGACCACGCTGCATTGCATACCTCCCAACATATTGGGCGGTGACAGCGGGACAAATAGGACCTACCCCCTGGTCCCGCCCAAGCCCCATCCCGGTTCCCCTTTTCAGGACAAACTGGGAGGCAGGGGGGACGGCGGGACAGTCACCCAAAACTGGGACTGTCCCGCCGAAATTGGGACACTTGGGAGGTATGGCATTGCTTTTTATGGATATAGTTGCTTATCTCTCCTGTGTGGTTCTCTCATCCAGCTTCTATCTTCTGAGCCTAAATTTACCTAGCAGAGAGATTGAAAAGTGGGGATGTTGCCCATAGCAACCAATCAGATTCAAGCTCTCAGTTTTATTTTATATACTGTAGAATGTGAGGTCGGTTGCTATTGGCAACATCCCCAATCTACCTGCAATCTCCCTGCATAGTAAATTTAGGCCCTGGTCTTTTGTGCATGCACATTATACAAGAAGCTGGAAAGTGGAGGAGGTGATTCCTATGAGGCCACAGGCCATATAAATCTTAGGAAATTCAGCTGTTACATATGCAAGGATTACAAAATATTTGTATGTATGTATATATATATATATATATATATATATATATATATATATATTTATTTATACATATAACTTATAAAGTTGAAATATTAAGAGAAAACATGTTTACAGAAATGATCATAATGAACATTCTCCATCTTATATAACATAGAATGTTATATACAACCCAATGTGTCTTTCTTACTATTCTGTGGAGCACGCTAGGTTAGGGCTTACTGGGAACCATTGAAATCAAGGTGAACAGGGTTGCGGCTTTTATCTTCTCCTGTTGGCAATATTATCTATATTGTATCTCCTAAAGACCAGTGACGTGCAGGTTTTTTATTTCTACTAATCCATAGTAATGAACATAACCTGAAAATAAAATGTCCTATAAATGTAGCTTATGAATCTGATTGCGTTTTAATTCGGACATAATTTAATTAAAAGTATGGAAATATGAGTAGTAAGGAGAAAGGGGCATGCAGGGGGGCGGAGAACTGTGATCAAATATACATGNAATAGTTTTCTATATTTTTCCCTCTTGAAGTATTGGGAGTTTATAGCTGAGTGACAGGATATAGCTGGAAGCTGGGTAAGTGGTGCAGGACCATCTGTACATGTTAGCAATGCAGTAATTCTGAGCACTGTGGTGACAGATGAGCTGCCAGTGGAAGATGCAGGTCAAGGATGGATGAACTGAGGATATTTAGACATTTTCCTGTGTGGTTTGAAACATTGGTCTTCATCCTCATGGACATGTAAATGATGTTACAGATGTACTTGATATGTGCCTAAGGGGGACACTTGTCAATTTCTCTACAAATTAGCATCTGCTAATTTATTCTTATTGGCATGCTGCTATTTGTGATTGCAAAGTACATCCGTTTGCACATGTCTGCCTGCTTGGTACTTTAAAATCATACAGTAAGTATTGTCTTACTAAAATGTCCTGCATCCAACCTTTCTTTAACTAAAAATGCTGTATTGCATTCAACTACAAGATGATGCAGCTAAAACTCACATGCATGATGGGTAAATCAAGAAGGAACAGTTCAAATGAACTAATCTTCTAGGTGAACTAGATCATTTAGTTCACAGATCTGGCAAAGATTATTTTGAACTAAATGAAGGGGGAGAAAGGAAGTCACTACACAGAAATACGAAGCTCAGCAGTCGGCGTAAGCGGCTTCTCCTGCACAATCTCTCAATGCTACTTGCATGTTACATAATCATACGTCTAAACCTCTTAATCACAAGAGGTGGCACTGCTCAGACTCCTGAGCAGCTCACTGAACTAGATGAGCAGAATGAACTAGAAGAGCAGAATGAACTAGAAGAGCAGAATGAACTAGAAGTGCAGTATGAACTAGTTGAGCAGAATGAACTAGTTGAGCAGAATGAACTAGTTGAGCAGAATGAACTAGTTGAGCAGAATGAACTAGTTGAGAAGAATGAACTAGAGGAGCAGAATGACCTAGATGAACTAATAAATTAATAACATAAATGAACCACATTTTTCCAGTATTACTACGTACACAAAGCGTGGTACAAACACCATTGCATCTGATGTAGGAAATTACCAAACTGGTATAGAGTGGCAATGTTGATATAGGTGCTTAAGCGGAGATTAGCTATGTGGATGCTGTTGTCCTGCCCCCTGTGCGTACATTTGATTATACTTATGTAACATCTGGCGCATGCATATGCAGATGTTGCGAGGTTTGTGACTTATATGTGACATTTACATACATAAAGATCCTGTTACTTATTTCCTTGTTATTAAATACACAACACTAATATTTAAATACAGTGATCACTTCCAGACTCAGTGATTGGGTGAAATATCATTTAATCATGGTTTTGCTGGACAGATTTATGTATATTTTAAATGGATTAGCAAAGAATGTTTGTTACTATATTGGTTTGACATTTGACATAATGTATCTTTTATGGTATGGGGCATATTTTCTAGTCTTCGAGACAACTTACTGTATGAGATGAAATAAGTCATATTCATGTAAACCTTATATGCAGACAAGAACAATAGGGCAGATAGCTGATGCGCCACTAAATGCAGATGGATTTTGTCCTCTGGTAGCACATTAAGCTAAATGTGAATATACAGCCAAAGGCTTGTCAGTTTGACACTACTAAGATTTCACTTGTGTTTGTAGACCAGGCAATAGTTCACAAGTAGTTCAAACCTTAAATAAAGACAACGTGTTGATTTTTTTGGCATGTTTTACAGAACAAATATAAGATAAAAAACTTTTTAAAGAAACACAGAACATTTAGGGGTATATTTACTAAGCAGTGAGATTGGAAAGTGGGGATGTTGCCTATAGCAACCAATCAGATTCAAGCTTTCAGTTTCATTTTACACACTGGAGAATGTGAACTCGAATCTGATTGGTTGCTATGGGCAACATCCCCACTTTCCAATCTCACTGCAATCTCGCCGCTTAGTAAATATACCCCTTAGTCTTCATTCAGCTCCCAGATTGTAAGTGCAAACAAAATAGGTGTTTACTGAGATATAGGTAGCGAAATCCATTCTGCATTCTCCATGTCTAGTGATATATATATCCATTTATCAAACTATTATATCCAATATGTGTGCCAGAAAGTTTTCAGAAGCTGCAATGAAAAATCATTGCAATGGATTTTTATTTTGTATCATGCATCAGTGTTTATTTATTTTAATTAATTATTTTAATCTTACAGAATCCAAAGCTAGTTTTCATTGTACATAATGTTCATATGATAACCAGATCCAGACTTGAGCTTACGAGCGTACTGGAAAGTTACGAGTGCGCAAAACATGTTGAAGTGCAGGGAAAGTAAATGTTGTAAGTTCCAAACAGTATTCGAGTTGAGAGATTTCCTAGCACAAGTGTAATAACAGCATAACAGTAACACTGGTCAGTATCTGTGTACAACATGAAACAATAAAGAATTATCCCTGCATGCACACACTGACATTCATTTTACCCCTCCCTCAGCCCTCCCAATTCAACATGGTTTTACCCACTCGTAACTGTAAGCAAATAAGTTCAAGTCTGAATCTGGTCCAAAGACATAATTTGACCTTTCAAGCTAAAGTGCCACTTCTTATGCAGACATGGGTTTTCACCCTGGAAACTGTACCATCAACCAGCACCAGATAGAAAAAGTCCCATGAGCCCCACACTTCCATTTAAAAATGAGCATAAGGATGAATGTCAATGACTGACATCCTACTTCTCCAAACACTATATAGCAGGTGCATGCAGTCACTGACACTCATCCCCATACACTGCAGCGGAGTGCGATGAAGGTGGGTACAGTTTCATAAATGGGCCCACATGTAATTTCCCATCCCACACAACACTCCAATGGGCTTTTGAAAATTTTCAGCTTCAGGTCCACGTGGTCTTCAATCCAGCCCTGCTCTTAACAAAGTTCCCAAACTCGTTTTCTAAATTTTATATAAAGCATTATCTACATTTAGAATATTTAAAAGTTAAATATACTTTAACTGCAAAAGGCCAAGAAACAGATTTCATCCATTAGAGATTTCTCTGATGCCTTTGTGTTACATTTTCACTCGAGTCATGTAAAGTTTAGACTTCCTCAAAAGGGAGCTATAAAACACCTACTGTATGTTAAGCAGTGGTAATTGGGACTGTATGTTTGGTTCACTATTATTTTAAACTGTTAAACTATAAAATTGTATCTTGTTAAAAATGAATATCAAGCAATGACCTTGTTTTAATTTACATGAGAGCATATGTTTTTGGATTACAATTTATTTTATTAATGTATACTTTTGCTTAGTGATTTTTATTGTAAGGCAGCAATATGTATTTTTAATGGGTCTATTAAAGAACTCGTAAACTTATATTTATAAACCTTCATGGGCAATGAATAAATGCAATGATTTGGAAGGTTTTAGTACAAGTGATGAAAAGCATTACTTTCCCTATCCTTGCAGCTTTGTCAGGTGATTATATATATATATATATATATATCAATTATTTTTTTAGAATTATAAGTGCCATCAAAAATGTATGAACTATTATTTTAATGCCTTTAATTTGAGTAAACACTTTTTTATTTGTATTAATGCACTGTGATAAGTCAATCCCAGAAAATAGGGTTAGCAGTATCTGGTTTAGCAGCCCACAATTGTGGATACTAGAAATGCATATCTATATATAGAAGTGCTGGTATGGACATTTAAAAGTGGTGTATGCATACACTGAATATAATANATGTCAATGGAAATTAGTAGCTTTTCAATTACATTCATTGAAGTGTCGGTATATCAGTAAAGTGACGGTTTACACCACTTGAAGCTCTTGAGAAACTGTAAGAAAAGTTTCTATGTTCCTAACCGCTGAGATACAATACGTAAGTTATGAATCTACTGGACTGTTACATTTAGCACCCCTATATATTTCTCCTTCCACCAAGACCATGTTGTTAAACATTTATTACTATAATTCTGTCTGCTTCTTGCATCTCAGAGCTAAAAATGAACACATTTATATCCATTTAGTATTGTTAATAGCTTTCAAGGCTTCTCTGAGAAACTCTGATTTAATTTCACCGCTTGCCTCCATCATACTCAGAGCCTCTGTGTTAAGTGGATGTATGAACCTCTGTACTGTGGGAGATATGGGTCCATTTTTCTTCTGAATGCTTAGTCTAATGGTCATTTTCCAGTCACATACCCCCATAAGTTATATACTCATTCCAGGACATCATCTTGCTTGTAATTGTGTTCATTACTCCATGCAATCTACTGAAAGATATAACGAGTTTCACACGACGTGTTTAGCTTATGTCCTTTTACAGTGTGTATATATATATATATATATATATATATATATATATATGTGTGTGTGTGTGTGTGTGTGTGTGGGTATATATACATATATACAATGCAGTGTACAAAATAAATAAATCTTCAATATTTACCTATTTAAAATATGTATCGCCTGATTTACCTGAGGGATAATTAATCATGGCACTACCCACCTCTGCATGTCGTTATTAATAAAGGATAGAATAAAATATTATTATTTATAACTAACGCTCCTCTAGTGTGAGATATAGTATTAGTATTAATCACAGAGCAGTTCCTTGACTGTATAAAAGTCACTGTAGGCTGAAGAGTGATATTACAGAGTGACAAAGATGTATGGGGTAATGCGCAATATAAGGTTATTAGACAGCACAGAAGTGTTATATGATCATATAAAGGCGGATACTGCACTTCTTTTATACAGGTTACAAAACTTTGAAGTGGCTACTATTACCTTATATTACATAATAATATCTTAATTGCCTTTGAATCATTATGTTCTAGCATACCTTGTTCATTTTGTATGATGGAAGCTCAGATGGACATACCGTAGTTTAAGTTGGATTTTCTGTGGAGTTATTAATGTATTTCTGGGTATTTCCTTATCCATGTAATGTATGATTTAGATCAGTGCTTGATCTGGGTATTTTTAAGTGAGGTTACAACATTAATCGCAAAATTGCGGGTCTCTAGGGGGTGAGGCTTATACAAGCGGTTGATACCAGCGTATTTGTATCAGGTTAAGGTCATCTTACTCATAGTAACATATGGAGAGATGGGGGACAGGGACAAAGGTGAGTGCATGGGACCCAGAAGCGAGTGTATGCCGGTGAAGTGACTCTGCATGATTTTATAGTGGGAAAGCTCCGAAATGAAGGACACACATTCAAATCAGATACAAACGCAGCTTAAGCATTACTGACTTGCATTCTGAGGGGCATGTTGTGAGAGCAGATATTTAATAATAGCATGCCCGAGCAAGTGCATCCGATCCAGTCACAAATTCAGAGGTAAAAGGGACTGTTCATGTAAAAACATTTGCACCTGCTACACACACACACACACACATACACTTTTATATGCAGAGCATCACTCCATATTCATATTCTCCACTTGCATATTCATTTATTGCTCATAGTATATATAACGTGTAGGGAATAAGGCACTTTATTAGTTATAGGTGCACCCATTATTCAATACAACTGTAGGGACACACAGCTACTAGCTTGTCTTGGTGGTATCACGGGGATGAGTGAACATTGTATTGAAACCTCCCAAACTTCCACACACGTATTTGCGGAAGTCCTTATACTCCATTTTTGAAGTGTGTTTGTGGTGTATGTGTGTGTGTATATATATATATATATATATATATATATATATATATATAAACTCCAGCTTTGGCATAAGAGGCACTCTTGAGACTTGGAGGATAAGTAGAAAAACGATTCCTTTATTGTTTAAAAATCCTGATGCATATTATTCATCCAACGTTTCAATCGCCTCACATATGGCGATTTTCCTCAGGGGGCATCTTTATATATTATAAAAGAGATCAAAATCAGTATAATAAATACTAGTCTGTGGTAGGCTGAATATATATAATTACACCACAGCCAAGTATTTTGGTATGCAATGTACATTTAATTAAACATATAAGGCAGTGGTTCCCAAACTGTGTGCTACGGCTCTCAGGGGTCTAGGAGGTAATACTGGGAGGTTTCCATATTATGTCTTCCATGTGGTAGTATACAAACTGTGATACAATATTTTTATTTGGCACAACTATAGAGACTGACACAGTGGTATGGTAATTTTAGCACCCAGTAACAGTATCACCATAGCATAGGGGCACGGTGCCTCCTTTCGGCCAACATATTTAGTTTAGTTTTTTTACTATAGGGACTTTAGTGAAAGATATGGACATGAACCATGTTTCCATCCGGTCTCCCAATTCCACACGTGTGGAAGTTGAGGAGAAGTGCAATGGTGGGCACGAGCAGAACATTGCTCCCTCCCCTCTCCCCCGCAAAGCCTTGCCACCACGACGGTAGGAAAATCTGATCGTATACCCCTAAGCTGGCACATTACTACAGGATGCTACAGGGCCCAAAAGATAGAGCTGCTCACAATGTATTCACCAGCAGTGCTCAGCATTCGTACATGAAGTGCGGAGCGCAATTTTAAGCTATCACTTTCGTACAGCTTCTTTCAAGCATATGAACCAGCTCAGCCCCGTCCCGCTTACCACATGGCTGCACCCATCCACACCTCTATCTTAAATATTGGACCTCTTCCTGTCGCGTTCTGTCCCTGCACCTTTTCCAGCTATATTATTAGAGTTATTTTGTGACAGCACAGAATATATACGTTTGGAAGTCACTATTGTGCCTGTAGTCTCTCACAGCTGTCAGCTCTCCGGCGCTCTCTCTCCTCTCTCATCATGTGAAATCCCCAGCTTTTTTTTTTTTTTTTTGCTTTAGCAGAATCGTGTTAAACCCATTTTCCACTGAGCATTATTACATTTCTAGACTAGCAGATCTCAAATAATTTGTTCAATTTAATCAATGGAAAACCACAGGACAGAGCACAGGTGGCTGTGCATTTTATTATAATATTATGTTGCTGCTGTGATAAGAGATGCATGTATCTGTCTATTTATACCAGACTTGTGAAATCAAACTGTGGAAATGGAAAATAAACTTGCTGCAGTTTTGCAAGTGCAAGTACTCATAAGACATAATGTTCTGTGTTATTGTTCTGCCACATTGATTAATGCATCATCATTATGAAATCTTCCTTTTATAACAATACCTGGGGTAACATTCTGATCCAATTAGCCATATTTTTGTGGAAAAGAACATTTTAGCATAGATTTCTACAAGTGCTTCGGTGTTTCTGATGCTTCCCAGCCTGTCTCAGCCATGAAAAAAAAATAAAGCTCTATAATTGGCCCTGTGTTAGAATCGACTGTCTCTTAAAGGTTATATCAATATAACGAGTCTTTAGCATACATAGCTATAACATTATAGTGTATTGCTTTGTGATTATTCACAGACTTGTCTCTCTGTGCTGAATCATTTCTCTGGGTATCNCATTAACCCTTCATTGCTGGGTCCGTGCATAATACAGCAGCTGTGGGGAAATAATCACATTTGTATAGAAATCACAAAAANTCTTACTAGAAAGTAATAAACTAGACTCAGCCGCAACAGAGACTGGGTATGGAGTCAGATACAGATGGAGCTTAGCGTCCAGGGTTAGCAGAAAGATGGGAACTCGGGGGCGAGGCATGAGCAGTTATTTATGCAAAACAAACACCCTGCCTTGCCTCTTATGAAAATTATATTTTGGTTTACAACTACAATAAGGCAGTGGTTCCTGTGCGCTGCGGCTCCTAGGGGTGCCTGCAACACTGGGGTGCCACACCCATGGTAAATTACATTGTAAGGACTGGCAACTTAGATATANATAACTTGGTTGCCAGCCATTACATTCTTCTTACGGTGTAGGCACATAACACTGTATAGAACCGACACAGTGTTATGTGCCTCCTGGGTGGCTAACACTGCCGACTATTGTGAAAATTTGAGAACCACTGATATAAGGCAAACCCCATGCTGATTCATCTAATTGTGTTCTTCATGGACCCGAGGCTCCTCAACTGAAGTTTCATCCGGAGACATTGCTTTGGTTTCATAGCTTTACAGATGGGCTTTTTCTCATACCTTTTTGGCCACACACAAGAGCTGAAACCACAGTCTGCACACAGTTTTCATGCCATGATCTCAGCCCACCATACAGAACTGAATTAAGAAATGGTTCTACTTTACCACCTCTCGGCACACCAGTGGGACACACAATACTAATACTGTTCTCGGACTATTAACTATACATTGGTAAATTGGTGTCTTTAGAAGGGTCGGTGCTAAGTCTCTAGGCACCCTATACAAACCACTGGTCCGGTTCACATAAGAGATAGGTATGCTGCCATTTTATAGAGTAGCGACAGGCACCCTCCCAGACTGGCCAATTAATAATATGCTGGGTTATGATATAATGTAAATGAAGGCAGTGCGTGTGCTTTTGCTGCCCCCCTGGGCCCAGTGCCCTATGCGATCACCTAATGGTTTCACTGGTCCTGGTCTTTAGCCTATCACACTAGATTATTTTTATAAACTGATAATTTGACTGATAATCATAAGTCTCCCCTGTTCAATTAGGTGGTTCTTGTGTGTGTGTATATATATATATATATATATATATATATATATATATATATATATGCATGCGCTATCCCGCAACCCCGCAGAGGTGCGAATAAGAAGTACTGTTACTACATATCAGGCAGCCTTTGTACATGCATGGGCATTTCTTAAATAATCAAGAGAGGCATATATATCCTTGCTATAAAATTGTGACCATACAATTTCAGTTTCATTATCTGTAAAGTAATGATTTTTTTGTTAGCCTTAACCAAGCTATTTTTAGCTTTATAGTTTTCCTGATATCCACAGTATTATTTCTCCCGGACAGATGAGAAATTAATCCTGTGTCTTTTCTGGGGTTAGCCAATAAAAAGCTACAGTGACAGGTTCTAATAAAATGATTATTTACACCTTATTGGAGAAACTTCTGGCCTTTCAGCGGTTCAAACGAGGAGGATTGCACCTTAGTATGCAATTACTTTGTCCAGCAGGAAAGAGGAAAATTGTAATTTAAGAAAATGACGTATGATCCATAAATCTCGCCTTCCTGTTCTGCTATGTAATTGACTTTTGAGCAAATTAGGGAAAGCACTTAATTTGCTTATAAAATTGTCAATAAGACATATCTGTGTTATTTCTGTGCTGTGTTAATAAGCTGCACACTACACCTCAGTTCTGCTCTGCTTTGGGATGTTAAGGGTTGATGTAACGCTTCACGGGGTTAATCTCTTTAGGTTTGCACATGCTGGCTCGCTCATCTGCAGTGAAGAGGCAAGCCAAAGTTTGGGATTTTCAACAAAATAAAATAAAATATGCTCTTTTAGGATCAGTTTCAGAACTTAACGCATATGGAAAGGATACATGTACTGTTTAATAGAACAATCCAGCAGCAGGCATATATGACTTCTTCTTCCAAATATTTGCTTTAATAAAGATCAGCAAACGTACATTCAAGGCAGGGGTGCTGGCTCTCCCAGAATGTCCAGGAGACCTCTGAATGTTGTGCATTTCTCCTGGCATCCCTGAGCTTTCATGCAGAGATTTAATGAACAACACTGCCTAAAGGCCAGATTGTTACTATGGAGGGGCGGGACTTGATGTCATCCTTACTAGATTGATTGATTAGGGGTGGGGCTTCATGAATTATCTGCATAAATCCACCCCTAAGGTGCTGACTTTTTGCTTCTCCCTCTTGGAAGGCAGCAATCTAAGATGATTTCTTCAATTATGGTAGCATTGTCCCTTAATCATACTCCTACCTTTTTACCACACTTCTTAATGCAAGGCAAAGAAGACATCTGGGTAATATGTATAGGTTGTACTATCTACTATCTACATATTACACCCCCATTCCCCTATGTAATTCCCATGAACATTCATGACCCCATACACATGTGAATTTCCACACCTAGCTTATGGAAAATTTCAGAAAGTCCGGTCCTATATTTGCAACAGCCATAAGTTTTCCCATAGTCAAATGTTCAATTCAATGTTCATTCTTTGGAGTGGCAATCATACATGAAGACACATTTGACATATACATGGCATTTATTGGAAAATGATTGCTCAGCTTTGCTGCATTGACGGCATTGCTCATTTACCTCTCTGCTTGGAGCATGGAGCACAGGTTTAGTGTAGGGTGATGTGTGGCTGCTGTAGAGCATACGTGGGATTGTGACTGGCTGAAGTGAGCTGTGTCCCCCAATTGTTTCCCCTGACGAGTACAATACCGGTCACTCCCTAGTTATAGTCCTGCAATATGTATTCATGTATTTCATGTATTTCACTACTCAGGATACAGGACAAGATGCAGTTTTTAAACCAATATTATTTTTTTTGTTCTGGAAGAACATTGTCCCTTCCAAGTACTTTTGGAAATCACACATAATGGAGAATTTGCCGGTAAAAATTATTTATTGTAATTCAACTACATACAGCAATGAAAAATAATATGTCACAAAGCAGAGCTGGGAACTTCACGGGATTCTTTTGCCCCAGGTCCCTACACTGCAGTGTGGAAAATACATTTGTCGGTGTCTAGCAGGGGTTACAAATGAGCTGACATTTTGTCCTATTCAACTTTTTGTCTAGTGGTGGAAAAATAATTATATTATTACACTGCCATTCACTCCATTCATTCATTCATTCATTCATTCACTCACTCATTCATTTGTTCATTCATTAATTTTTTTCTCTGTGATGCCAAAGTCATTTCACCTTTCCAAAAACTCAACTTTCAAATTTGTCATCAATTTTCCATCTAAACAATCTGAATTGAGTTATCTTTAAACAATCTGACTTATCAGACTCGTGAGGGACATTCAAGTCGCTGCCTGGGTTTTTTTCTGTTTTGTTTTGTAGTTTGTAACAGGAAAAAACTGTCAGTTTGTCGTAATTATGCCGTTGGCAATTTTTATAATGCTACGCTGGCACAATAGACNATTTTTAAATTAATTAGTCAAGACATCTGTGTCAGATGGCCGGAATGTGCAGTAATTAGGAGCCGCAAAGTTCTGTAGAACTTTAGAGAGCAAAAATCTGTCAAAAAAGTTATGGTTTGGCCACTCACAGTACAGTAAGCGTGGATGTCCACCCTAAATTAAACGATAGGCACATAGGGGTATATTGAAAAAAAGTAGAAAGTGACTGTTTGGAGCGCTCAAATAAACATATATGCTCAACCTTANGCTGTGAGAACGGGGGTACACCCACCCCCAAAAAAATGTATGCTGAAAGGAGAAGGAACAGCGTATTTGGGAGCAATATGCCAACTCAGTACCGCCTATGGATAAATTTGAATATACACTGTTATTTGAGGAGATATCCGAAAGTCCTATATTTGACT
>JABWIB010002708.1:31675-43458 GCA_016617825.1 Platyplectrum ornatum | reverse complement strand
CCAATCAGCGCTGCACAAACACAATGGGAGAGGAAAGCCAGCTATGTAGTGTTCACACTGACTGAAAAAGCCAGATAGGAGGGCAAAACCCTTTTTAAAAAGCAGGCTCTGAACACCAGCTTTCAGTAGTCGGCTTTTTGTAAATGGAGCATTCACACTGAGACATACTGTTTAATAAAGAAAATCTTATACATTATAATTTCTATGCTGCACAATCTAGTCTCCTGTTCTCTTTGTTATGTATTGCAGCAAAATACACCAGATAATTATTAATTACACACAGTACAAAGAGTCTACTCAATCCTACCGGTTTTTCTTAATGGAAAGTCGTCCCTGGTATCCTGCGCTCCTGGTACAGGGCATTTATATGATGGAGAGGTCCCACTTAGTGGAGGAGAGCTTTGATCCAGTGAAGTATGGTGTGCTGCCCTGCAACAGGAATACAAATATGGACGGTAATTAATGGTTTGTAATCCAAAGATATCATCAGTAAACCACACAGTTACATTCACCTTCTGTTTTGTATCTTGGTCAGCTTGTCTGGTAGGAGCCATTCATGTATTAAATGCAGTGTACTGGTGTAAACACAGTGAGGAGGGAAGCAGATTGGCCTAATTTATCATGGATTTTATCTACTGCCATATGCAAGTGACTATGCAGCTGTTATACCTGTCATATATGGTTTTTGGGTTTTCTTTTAATCATCTATTTTCTTTTATTATTTAATTATTATTATTTATTATTTTCTATTTAGTTTTAATGAATAAAATATAAAAGAACACACAAAACAAAGGAAACCAATGAAGGAAGAAAAAGATTTGCAAAGCATATGTAAAGACATGCAAACAGATGACAGGGCCACATTCAGATTCACATTCTCATGACTTACACTCTCATGGGCAAAACCATGTTGAATTGCAGGGGAGGTAAAACGAATGTCAGTGTTTGCATGCAGGGAGAATACTTTATTGTTGCATTCTGCACACAGATACTGACCAGCGTTACTGTTACACTGTTATTAGACTTGTACTAAATAACATCATCTCTCACCTGTACTGATTTCAATGAATTCAATTTGCCTCCCCTGCAATTCAACATGGTTTTGCCCACTCTTGAAAAATCTTTCCATTGGAGCAATTTATCTTATAGTGTATGCCCAGCTTAAGTCATGGGAGTGTAAATCTGAATCTGGCCCACAGGGAGCATTTGGTACATGTACACTCATGGATTACAACAACGCATAGTGATACTGCCATATAATATGACAATTTGAATACAGCATCAGGATCCCAAAGAGGGAGTAGTGGTGCCCATCAGACTGACATAATATGGGGAGTCCACACCCTGTGAAATTTATGTACAGTCTTTCTGGAGGTACAGACACGGCTTTAAGTTACTGGCCCCAAATGTCTNCTCTAATGATAAGACAAACAGACATGATTTCAAGTCAAGGAGTTGTGAGTATGTCATTAGTAAGTCAATAGTATCTGGTCCTATGTTTGTGCAGAGACTAGGAGGATACGAAAGTAGAGGACTAGAAGAAAGACTTTGCAATAATGGGCAGATATGCTAAGCTGGCGGAAATACTTTTGAATTGTCACCTTGGGGTCCCTTTATCCAAGCAGATAAATGATATGGCAGAATCAATACAATCCTTATATACCAAAACTATTTCCAAAAAACAAATTCACAAGTAAAGTGTTCAGGACAGATAATCTGAAAGACTCGGTATGTGAAGTGTTAATGTGTGACAGTAGGATATGGCTCCACTTACACATTATCCTATTTTTGCCTTTATAACGAGAAATTCATTTTTTCAGTTGTATTATTGTGTGTTCCTTATAAACCACACACATTTTCTCTGTAGATGTAGGATTTTGTTATCTGTAAATTAAAGAATGCGATGAGGAAAACGCCTCTGGGAAACTTGTCCGTAAGACAGTGGATGTCTTTGTATCAGTTCTTTCATTGTGCTGATGAAAACTCCCCAGGAGAAAGAGATCTTATTATAGCCATCAGGTGAGATTTGAGACACGTAGATACCACAATAGAACACTGGACTGTTTATGTGCCTGATGCCGGGGAGGCTGCCCAACCTGGGTCTGGTATACTGCTAAATAGAAAATATTGCCTCCATTGTAATGAGTTGTAGAATTGTGACTACCCTATGTACCATAATTTCATGATGTTCCTAATGGCAGTATTTTATGTAATGTATTTCTTTTTGTCTTTTTTTATTTTTTTTTTATAAAAAATGTATTTTAACATGTGTTAACATGATGGGTTTGTAAAAACGTCAGCAAAGGAAGCTCAGGACCAGCAACATTTCTGACAATAGTTTAAATATGTGCAATTAATAGAATTATTTTAGGGATAAGAGTATAATAATAAATATTCAATTGCAAAGTTGTAACAAGAAGTTAGCAGTATTTTATAATTTAGAGGACAACCTAAAATAAATGAAGGGGGGAACTATTATGTTAGTAGAATATGAGGTTTGAGGAACTATTTACTGACAACAGAGAACGCTGTGCTAGGCTGGAATAGGTAAATGGTAAACGTGAATCAACAACCATAGTCATAGAAATCATTTTCTGCATCATAAATTACTACTAGTAAAGATTAAAATAGCTGTTCACAACTATTCAAAATCATAAAGAGAGGGGTAGGCTTACATAATGTCATCGTATTACTTCAGCTAACCAGCTCCATAGTCATATAATAGTAAAATGAAACTATTGATTTTCAGCGCTGTACATTATATTATATTTATTTCCCATTGCCTTGTGGATTCCATATTTCCTCTCATATACTGTGAGGCCATGAGACTGGGTTATATGAACAGGGTAATAATATAGTTTCTGTAGATCACAAGTGCAGAAACACTGAGGAAATTCATGGCATTTTATAAAGTACAGAAGCCAGGTTAATAATTATACATATTGTAAAGCACCCTGTATTAATAAATGATAGAAATCTTACATATAAACTTACATACAGGAGCGTAACTACAGGGGGCTCAAGGCATGGGGCAGCTTGAGGGCCCAGATGACAGATGGGCCAATCACTCTCACTGCTCTATAAGTAAGGTATTACAGCACTTGGCACTCCATGTATGAGACATAATTGCTGTTTGCAGCGGTGTAACTGCAGGGGGCACTAGGGGAACGGCTGCTATGGGGTCCAGAGGAGCGGGGAACTTGTAGAAGCGGCTCCTCCTTCACTGCAAAAAAACTGGTAGCTGAAAACAGCACTTAGAACCTCTGATAGCTTCATTCATGAAGACAGACTCCTTCAGTGCCACCGTCTATACCACATGGATCCACTCACCCACCTATGTCTCCCTGATATGGGACCACCGCTGGCTGTTTATGCAAATCATGCCCCAAGCCCCACCCCAAATAGTAAATCATCTGTTTGCTATGGATAGGCCGCCCATTCATCATAATTATTGATTCACATACAAAATCACTGCTCAGCCCTGGTACAGGTACAGTTGCCCTACATAGCAAAATATTATATCAAGGTGATCAGTTCCAGAAAACAATCCAGTGTATTTGTCCATCACAACACTCATATATAGTTGAAGTATGATGACATACGTGTACCAAAGCTTGGGATGGCGGCCTATGGAATGATTACTTCCGTTTGTAGAAGATTCTTTCGTTGCAGATTTGCTGAGTAGGAATTCCTGGAGTTTCAGCTTTACTTCCGTGCTGGCCACAGCTCCTGAAATACAACACAGCAAAATAAAAAGAGACACAATGAAAAATCAACCGAGAAGAGCAAATAGTCCCTTGGACAAAAGTAGAACTTTACGCAATGTCTGAGCAAATATTAATGGCACGGCATGTCCCCTGGGCACAGAAAGGGTTAAACGTGATTTAGGAAGTGTTACTTCATATTGCTTGTTCCTAAGTAACAGGTTCACATAGTGTATGCTCAGCTAGGGGAAAGTCCAATAAAAGTGACAATTTAATTTAACTTCCCACACTATTTGTTTACCCATAGGGTACTTGAGAAATGACTTACTAGCATTTCAAATAAATGCTGTGACTCTGAATGCATAAAATACAAAGTGTGTGCAGTTGGAAAATGGATTAAATACTTTCCCCTAAGGTCAATTAAATCGACGTTTGTGCTTATTGACTGCTAAATGAAAATCCTGCTACACCCATGGTGTGAGAGGTGAACAGGAAAGAACGCAGCACTTTCTGGAGGGTTGCTGTTGTGTTTTTTAACAAAAGTTTTTAAAAAATAAAACAACTCTACAGTCCATAGACTACAGCACTCATCCTAGGCTAAATTTCATAGTAGCTTGCATTATATACTCGAGTATAAACCGACCGGAATATAAGCCGAGGCGCCTAATTTCACCTAAAGAAACTGGGATAACTCAATGACATCATCCAGGACAATATATACAGTAGTTATTTGCAATGAATGTTACTGATAAACTCTACAAAAATAAATTATGGGCCTGTCTCTTTAAGAAAAGAGCAATTGGCAACTATGGGTGTGCTGCTCAAATAATAACAGCAGGTGAAATCACCAATCCGTTCATATCTACGATCACAGCGCTGAGTGCATGTATCTGTCTTCCTATGATCAGCTAGCTCTCTGTACATGGTGTGTGACTTTAAACCTTACATATGGAGTTAGGCCTAAAGGTTGGCAGGGGGTGCCATTCCAATTGTACAGTATGAGCTGGGTTAAGGACATCACATAAGACTGTGTGCGTACGGCATATGGCAGGATTTAAAACTCATAACTGACCAATTTTATGTACATACAAGTGGAGTCCATTAAGAAATTACGAATGTGAGAACCGACGGAGAGCGCTCCTAAGTCAGGATGAGATAATATGTAGCTAGACCGAAACTCGAGGTGGAGGTGTATATGGGGGTATGGCATACCGGCACTTCTCCCACTGACTTAATTGAGAATCTAGAAATCCCTATTACCTTCTATTATTTTCTATGTTACCACCACTTCTAGTCCTGTCTCTCCAGATAATAACCTAAGTTGGTTAGCATTGAGTGTATGAAGTCCAATAATAAAACTTGGTTTTATACTTTGACTATTACTTTCTTCCCATAATACAAACAGCCAGGGCCGGCAACTGATTTAAGTCCCCCTCCCCCTCAATAGATAGTGCCGAGCTTGGAGGGATCACGCTGGCTGGAATGCAGGGGGTAACAGGGTCTCCCTGAAGTTCTGGGTCTGTCACGATTGTCCCCTTTAGCTCCTTCCCGTTTATGGAGTACACATATTTCTATTATAAGGAACAAGGATAAAATGTTTTCTTCATTAATGTGGTCTTATACCATTATACCAGTTATCATTCTATAGTAACAATGAAATCAAAGAATATACAGAAACCTGATGCTGGCCACCTGCTAAATAGATTCTATCATTACAGTATGGTGCACACATCTGATATATGATAACATATTATTTATTTTAAGAGCTTAGTTATGAAATGATCCTAATGATCAGCTAAATCTATGTTTTTTTTTAAATCGGCTAATGATTTAAATAGATCCATAAGATTCTGACTAATCACGGGCTTATGCTGCAGCTTGGTTTCTCTTTAATGCGTGTGTTAAACACAGAATCCTCCCCGTATCTTTGATACAAGATAAGCTCTTCAAAGGGAACTGCAGGTATCTGTCTCCCTCTAGTGAACAAGCACATAGCACAACAAATGAATTCTTGGACCCGACAACAAAACACTTTTAGTTCTCATCTTGGTTCCTTTTCAATAAAACATCCTGCAGTCATTTGTTAACAAATCTAAAAGTGTCCAAGGTCACTGAGAAGACACTTAAAATGATTGTTTGTCTAAAGAGCCGGGAACATCCTATCTTAAGTCAACATCTAAAAATACAATTGGTGTGAGTAAATATCGAGCCAATGACCTGAAACACAAAAGTTGCACTAAAATTATCTGTTTTGTTCCTAAATTCCAAAAAGAGCTGAAACACAGAAAACAACAATATTGGGGGGGGGGGTTGGATTTACATCACAAAAAAAAAAATGCACCTATGAGAGTCGAACATCTAATAAATCAATTGTATGAGAGGGAATGTGATAAATATGTTTCACCTACAATCCTAGCAAATCAACAAATATTGCCTTTGGAGTTCGATATTTTAAATACGTGCAGCTGCCAACAGGTGGCGTTACTAGTCATTTGTAGATACACCTAATCGATTGCACAATTATCCATATGTAGCTTTTCACTTTCTGAAGTATACTGAACATATACTGAAATGTGAATTTATTAGCTGTCTTTGGCGCTGGTTCAAGAGCTGAAAGTAACAAGAAAATAAAGTGCACCTTGGCAAAGCCATGCTGACCTGCAGGGAAAAGCAAATATAAAAACAGAGTGCAAACACAGGACTGGGTCCAATCTAATGTCAACTGTGGTGAGGGATCCCTGCTGGATCTAGACGCTTGCTTGCAAGGAATTCTGATATGTGATTTCTATCTTCAAACCTTCGCTGTGTCCTCACTTAAATTGAGGGATCTACAGCTCTCTTCTTCTACAAATGCTCGAATTCCTGGTTACAAGACTCCTCTTGGGCTGCACAAACTCTCTAGAATAACCTTCCTTACCATTTAAGACTATCCGCTACTCTCCAAACTGTTCAAACAAGCTTAGCAATTTCTTTAACCTACTTAACATTTTTCTACTCTATAAAACTGGCCATACACTATAAGATAAATTGNTCCAATCTAAAGATTGTTCAAGAGTGGGCAAAACCATGTTGAATTGCAGGGGGGGTAAAATAAATGTCAGTGTTTGCATGCAGGGAGAATACTTTATTGTTGCATGTTGCACACAGATACTGACCAGCGTTACTGTTACACTGTTATTACACTTGTGCTGGAAACATCATCTCTCACCTGTAATACTGATTGCAATTAATTCAATTTGCCTCCCCTGCAATTCAACATGGTTTTGCCCACTCTTGAAAAATCTTTCGATTGGAACAATTTATCTTATTGTGTATGCCCAGCTTTTACAATTAATCTGCTTCTCAGTTTTCCTTTCTATTAAAAAAGAAACTTTGACACTTTTCTTTCCATACTAAAGTTACCTTTAGTTATGTTACTAACACGGTGTGGCTGGATCACACAGAACACTGAGCATGTTTTACCTGGATGCTCCACATATAGCACTTGCCCCTATGTATCAATACCCAATCTCCTACAGAGTGTCCTGCCAGCATAGAAGTCTGGATCTGCATACACACAACAAACAGACGTCTCCATTCCTAGTGATAGGAGAACTTCCTTGTTTCTGCAGTATACAGTCCAGAATGAGATGAGAGGCAATGTTATGTAGCTCAACTCTAAATTTCAGTATAAAATCCATGTGGCTAATTATTGATATGCTATAACCAAAATTAAGACAGTATTTTATCAGTACGCACAATAAGTCATTTCATTCATTGTACCAGGGTTTATGCGGGTGTAGCTTTGCTCCTGAGTTTGTCTTGCCACCTCTATGTCCTTCAAAGCAGTGGAAGCTCATTGTGGAGGATGATCAGTTGGTAAATAAAAGAGAATATTATTATATTATAAAGCATCACTTGCCAGTCACTGATTTGAGGAACATAAGTCTGTGTGTTATAAGAAACTTGATAGGTGGCATGCAGGTCAATCTGCCATACACAATTACTTTCTGTCTGTGAGTAGAGGCTGCATAGTTGATAGTGACATATTGTAATAGACACTGATTGCAAATACAAATAGTAACTGGTTTTTCATTTATTTTTTTGTTTTTTTAAATAAGAAATGAAAAAGAAGGGAAGCCACAACGTTGGGGTTGGCAAGTGAATGCAATAGATCTGCGGGTATACTGGACATGTATTTCTCGGTTCACGGAAATATGTCATGGCTGCAATTTCTGTGACCACACTAGTGCAATCTAAAGCTTTGTCAATGACATAATATATTTTTATACAGCTTCACCACTGTCAAATATTATTATTATTATTATTTGTAGAGATATGACATGGAGTTATTCTACAAAAGGAATACACAATACAAACAGCTAACAACCTTAACATTTCCAGTCTATTAGTACTTAAAATAACAGCATAGCAGACATCTTGATCAGTCCACTGCATTATAATTGTACATACCGGCCACTTCCACTCATGTTCATTATATCACTTAGAGACATCAGTCTAACAGCTTCATTTTAAACAGAATGAAATTTCACGTTTTGTGCATTTTACATTTTGTTCTATCTGTAGTTTCACATATTTATTCCAAAGTTTTGTCGCTTTTTTGTTGTGTACATTCATACTAGAGGCATTGGCTGATGCCAAAAAAACAAACGCTTGGATTAATGGGCCATAGACAGAAGCATCCCTATATCAATAAAGAACTATTTCTTTCCATTGATGTACGATCACAGTGGAACACTGCCACCCATATATGTAAAGATGCATGGACCTACTTCCACTGTGTCATTCACTCTTCTTACTGAAGCCACTAACCCAGTGGTTCCCAAACTTTCTCAGTGGAGGCACCCTTAGGGTCGCCATAATTTTTCAAGGCACCCCTAAGACAAAATAATTTCCCATGTTGTAAGTTATAGCGTAATAACTATTTAGTAAAGACAGAAATACTTCAGGTTGACATCAAACCTTGTGTTGCTCCTATACAAGACATAAAATAAACATTCCGGGGCACCCCAATGAGAGCGTCATGGCACCGCAGGGAGCCACGGCACACAGTTTGGAAACCACTGCACTAAACCCTTTTACCAGAAGCCTCCACGGAATCCTGAAGAGCAAAGTGAAGAAAACGTCTTCTAAGACTGCACGAAGCCCAGATACCTAACTATTCCCCTTCTGAAAGGTGGAAACTCCACCTAAGAACTATCATAAGGAATTTTTTAGATAAATTCCTATTTTAAATGTCAGTCTGTGAAACTGTAAGGTTTGAATGGTAGAGAATAAAATAATGAGATTTAGGATCCGATTCAATTGTCCGTGGCTCTTTCCAGTCTATTGCAGTAACAATTCATCATTTTAAAAAGAGGCTTTATGGAATGCAAAAAACTGAATCGGGCCCAATGGACCAGATGCAGACTTTACGCACTATTGTCTTACTCACGACTTACTAATGAGTGTGCAAAACAAAAACTCATTTCATTAGTTGTAATCAGTATTAGAGATGAGAGATGATGTTTCAAAGCCCAAGTNTAATAACAGTGTAACAGTAACACTGGTCAATATCTGTGTACAACATGCAACAATAAAGTATTCTTCCTGTATGTAATTAAATTCATTTACTTACTTTCTTTCACTCTCTCTTTGGTGCGGGTGTGAGAGAGCTGCTGCTCGCGGCGGTGCTTCTCCGCTTCTTGCTCCTGTCTTTGCTGCTCTAATTTATGCTCCTTTTCTCTCTCCAGGATCTCTTGTTGCTGTTTCATCGCCAGTAATTCTTGCTGCAACTAAGAAACAAAAGTTATAAATGAAATAATTGCCAGGTAAACTATGACTAACAGACCATTCCAAATCATACAAATACAGCTTACATATTATATAGAGAGTCTATTCCAGGCACAGACTTCTCCTCGGATGTGTCCTAGCCTAATAACAGTGCAATGCAACAAGTATAAAGTATTCTCCCTGCATGCAAATACTAACATTCATTTTACCTCCCCTGCAATTCAACATGGTTTTACCCACTCTTGAGTATGTCATTAGTGCTTAAAGATCTGAACCTGGCCCATAAACCACTCTGATTTAGTCAGGGCCCATATTGATCCCATATTGATCGGTAAGTCACATCTTCCAGAACATGAACAATTTTTCCACCCAAACAAAAGTCTTTGGCTGTTGTTCATTGGTGCTGAATACTTATTTTGTGCTATCAAGGTCGATGTAGTTGTAGCCACCACAGGTCACAGTTCCACTCTGAAGAGCTCCAAAATATATGGGAACATGATATTATCAGAGATTAGATAAAAACATATGCCTGAGAGACTCACACTATTTGGCTTTTTAACTGCAGTTATTGTCCAATAGAGGCTAATTATATTATAAACGGCTCACAAGAGAGGAATAGAGTTATTTATGTGAAACAAAAGAATCACTTGTTACTAATTGTTCATTATAGTAAATTAATTAAAATGCTTGGACTGGATCCAGACTTATTGTATTCTGAGAACCACGTTACCGTGAAGTATTAGGATCCCCTGGATGTATAATTCCTGTATTGAGAGGACGGGGCAGGGAGCAGAGGTGCTTGTGCTGTGCGGGAGGGGTGGCTTATAGTAACTGTCATTGAGGTTTGGTTTTGGCCCTTACATACTATCCAGAAATGCAGAAATCATACAGTAGGGTCCGGATACTGGAATTCCCTTGCCAGAGATAGGACAGGCTTTTTGTTTCCCAAACATGAACGAATGTAATACCATGGAGATACAATTATGTATTTCAGAAGAGTCCAATCCACTTTACATAAACTATTATAGAACTATTTTAATACTATGTCTACTCTATACTCATCCTAGAAAGTAACCAAGAAGTATTCATTCTTACGCAGTATTTATGCAATAAGTCATTGTGATCTTTCTATTGATTGTGTTATAACAATTATGTTGCAGTCAGTAAAGACGGAATTAAAGCAAATCACTGAATCCACACAGTGACGAAGTAGAGCGATCGATTCATCCCAGCGACTTTCGATGTCACCAGCGCAGGCATGTACACTGTCCTTATTTATTAACCTGTTCAGCGCCTGAGCTTGCAATTGGTGGTACATTGTCTCGCACACATCCCCAGCAGCTCATGTTGCAAAACCAGGGCTTTCTTGGAAATCGCATTTCTTTGTACAGAACTTAATGGAAGCAATGCCCTGGGGAACCATTCACAGTGAGTTGTAAATGTTCTTAAGAGAAACATTCCTAGTCACTCTTTTCCTCTTTGGATAACAGACAAGTAGAATGACAATGGAAGCCCTGTTAATATGAGAAATCTACTCAGCTATGCAGGAAACAGATTTGCTGAATGAAAGAAATTCTGCTGCCCCATTGCTTGCTTAGGGAGGAAGGCCCTGGGACAATTTGACCAAAATCAAAAACAATGTTAACCTTTAAGTCGTGGAAAGACATTAATCATGCACAATGCAGCAACCCATATTATTGCATCATCTGACAAATAAAACTGTCCAGCAAATCGTTATGTATCACGTGGCCTTGATACGATGACAAAGAATTCCACACAGCTTATGCATTATATATTCACATAGAATGGTCCATGGGCCAGAGATTCAAGTAAGCCACACTACTCAATATACATCACCATTTTTAGGTCATTATGTTTAGATAACTATACAAAATGTAGATGCTATAAATATATATAGGCTTACAGCATAATACAACACATTTAATTTAGACTTATTTAAAATGATGACTTTTTCCACATATAAACCCTTGAAAAATGGTGTGAAAATGAGGCTTCTTAATACCGTCCTAGGATGATAAAAAATATATAGTATGTATAAAGCCTGGCTGCCCTGGTTTTTTCCCAACACTTACCCCTGGTCCATTCCCTCCCCACTGACCTTAACCTTTGCCTTCTTTGCTAAATACCCTCCCTGTAGCCTAATCCTAACCTTCCCCTTTTCTGATCTCCCCGCTGTCTAAAACTAACCTTTTCCTTTTATGCTAAATACCCTCCCTGCTGTTTAACTCTAATATTCCCCTTCTATGCTAAATACCCTCCCTGTAGCCTAACCCTAACCTTCCCCTT
>JABWIB010002708.1:15151-27055 GCA_016617825.1 Platyplectrum ornatum | reverse complement strand
ATTGGATGTTTCATACCTCAGAGAAAGATACCCGGCGTATAAGACGACCCCCCCACTTGGAGGCATGTTTTTCGGAGCTGAAAAGTAGTCTTATACGCCAGCAAATACAGTATATTATTCATGCAAAAAAAGAGAAGAATGTTTAAATAAACAAGCTGCTATTAGGAGACATTTATCACATTATTCCTCCATTAAATGTTATTCATTCCTCACATTCATTTTCAAAGCAAAATTAGGGGCACGGCCAGTTTCTTTTACTGCAGCATGACAGTGATGTATCAAGCATGTACAATAGCTGGCTGTTTTCTTTGGCGTAAGAATGTACAATAATCAGAGCCTAGTCATTTGCATTACTCAAAGATTCTGTGTTGTGTCAAATGACATTATTGTCTACAAAATCATTTGCAGCAAAGATCCATACCAGCATGGTGTCTCACTGGCATACATGTAACTTTTTAACCATCTCCCACATTGCAACCATTTTTACATCTATTTATTAAATAAGACAGTGTGTGTTATAACTCAACCCACCGTCAGTAAAATACCACAAATCTGTATCATTTCCCATAGACAGATTGCAGTGGGTACAAATCATGTAAATCACACCCGGAGCCTGGGTTATCCTTTGCTGTGGATGGGCAGGGCATCATTAAGCCTCGCCCATCGCACTAACGTTCGGAACTGGTCCCGAGAGATTTGCCAACTTACCCCGGATACTGGGAGAACTTCCCGAAACCTGGGAGTCTCCTGGACATAACAGGAAAGTCGGCACCCCTGACATATCCCCAAGAATGTCAGGAATGACAGCTGTCTCAACCCAAATAATAACAAAGGCTGTGATTTGTTCAAGGTGGGGGTGTATACGGGGTTATGCCATACCAGCACTTCTCCCACTAATCCCACATCTCTATTGACTTCTATTATATTCAGTGTTTCCATACCGCTACTTCTAAATGTCCATACCGCCATTCTAAATTTCCACTTCGACCGATGCTTCTATGTATGTGCCAGTCCATCTGTCCAGTATGCTGAGTGATGTTATTCAAGGCAAAAAAAAATGTTAGAAATAAAAAATATTCCGAAAGAGTTCTTGTTAAATCGAGTGAAATGTTGTAAGACACAAAAAGTTCGCGAAGAAGTAAAAGACAAATAGCTCAGCTTTTAACTTCACTCTCCACTGAAATTATTACGCCTAAACTGTTTGGTTTGGTTTTCTAGACTAATCATTAAAAAGTGAAAANTCACTCTAAAACTCACAAAAACTACTCTTGATTATAAATAATAGCCATGGATTGGAAGCTAAAAGCAGGCAACAACCCAGCCCTCAATTCAATTTATTCAATCCACATTCCATTTGTCTAGACTAAATATAGCAACGTTTACACAAGAAATCAATAGTGCTTGCTGAGCGAGAGAGCAAAAGCATGAATATTTCATCAAACGCGGGAGCGAGGGAACGATGGCAATCAGTAAGCTGACAGCTATGTGGAGGCTGACTATGGCCCTCTGGATGAGTCACAACAAGCTGGACAATGGCTCCCCCCCTGCAAGCCGCAATCGCATTGAATGCTCCTTTCTATTTTTAAAAGTAATTGTGTTGCGAGTGACAAAGCCTTATCATTTTGAAGTGAGAAATAGATTTTCTTACATCTGCTATGACAGGATAATATGCTCGGCAAGCAGCAATAATAACAGCTCGATACTGCTAGTTGCTCGCATGTCTCCATTGTATGTGCACGCCGGGTCACATTACCAAATCACAAACAAAGGGGTACCGCTTTACTGACACTGGCTAATTACAATAATTAACATGGCAAACTTTGAATTTGCCAGTGGAGAACCATCTGTCTGAATGTGTCAGACATTTAACCTTTGTCCGCTCTCTTCACTTCAAGCAAATATTGCACTAGTAACATAGCGTTTGAAATAAATCGCTATATTAAATACAAATGATTTATCGTAGCTGCCTCTGTGAGTTGGAATCTATCTTTTTCTAGTACTGTAGTTACAGCCAGCTTACTGGAAATGGCCAACATATCGACCAAGACTTTTTTTTTAAAGATTTGATGAGAGAGTTAACAACTATGAGCCTCAATAAGTAATTTTACATTGCCGTGATCTAGGTATAGTGACCCAAGACAACTGCCGAGCTTGGTCGGGCCCATGACAGCAGTCACACCAGTAGTATTTCCAAGCAGTCACACCAGCAGTATTTCCAAGGATGGGCGTATCACTATTGCCCGATCCCCTCCACTACCACCTTCCCAACAATGTCTGACATCGAGACACTAACAATACATCATTTGTGGTCATGATGCTGCTTGGTATAAGTACACACAGTGAATGTATTACTAATAATGAACCTCTTTATTCATACCTAAATTGTGTTCAAACGATGTAAATGATAGGGCTCTATATCCCCCACAATAAGGATCTATAACAGGGCTTAACATATTTCAAGCATTGTCCGTACATGGACAATTTTATATGACAAATTGTATGGACGGTCATACGGGAAAAAGATCCAGATGATCAGTCTTCTGAAGAACAGTGCAATCAAGAAGCCAATTTACATAAGCATAAGTCTATATATATCAATATAATATTAAATCGGAATGTTATGTTTACATTTTTATCATTTAAGCAGGGGGGCTTTTATTAGAAATGAAATGTGTTTTCTTTGTAATTTTGAGAATGTATTTACTATCAGTACTTTAAGTGGATTTGAACTCTAAACCTGATGACTGCAAAGCAAATGACTTCAGACCTGAGTTATTAAGAACTGTATGACTTTACCTCTCAGTCTTACAGACAAAACTAATAAACTGTCCAAAAGAGACAAAACCCCATGCTGTAGGGTCTGGACTGAAAATGTTGTGAGAGAGTAAAAAAGTATGTGAGTTCAAAGACCCTTATAGATGAAACTTCTAAAATGCTACTAATAAATATTAGGGGTTGACTGACAGGAGGCAAATGAGGATGGGGCAAACATTTAAGCTTGGGAATATGGGAATATTCAGTTTTTGCTTTGTTGAGCCCTGATGTGAAGACAGACAAAGGGGTAGACAAACTAAACTACGGTTGCTCATAGCAACCAGATTCTAGCTGTTCTAGTATGTAAAAATAAAATGAGAGCTAGAATCTGACGGGTTGCTCTGGCCAACATCTCTACTTCTTCAATTATGCAGTTTAGTAAATATAGGCTCAGATCTCAGAAAAGTAGAGAAAAACAGAGGAATAGAAATGTAAACAACACACAAAGGGGTATATTTACTAAGCGGTGAGATTGCAGTGAGATTAAAAAGTGGGGACCAATAGCAACCAATAAGATTCGAGATCACATTCTCCAGTGTATTTTGAATCTGATTGGTTTCCATGGGCACATCCCCACTTTCCAATCTCACTGCTTAGTAAATATACCCCAAAGTGGCTGTTGTCACAAAACTTATTTGGACAACACATCGATAAATATCCCATGTCTGATACCACAGGTAAAATAACTACTTCTATCTGACATATTGCAACCCCCCAATTTCTATTTGTTTCAATAAATCAAAGAAGATATATTTATTTTTAATGTTTGACGAACAACTATTTTTATTTCTTTCTATATTTATTAATTTAAATAGTGGTGCAAACCAAGTATTTAAAGCAAGTTTAAAGAACCCGATGGACTGTAATACATGACACGTAGAGAGCTTTAAAATAATTGGAATATAACACCAACCCTGAGTAAATGTGCCATTAACATGGCTGATCAAAGCTTGGACTTCAGGGAAAGTATGTCTGAAAGGAAGCTAGGCCTCATTAACGTCAAATAAAACACAGTCTTCATTAACAGTTTGATTAAGCTGTAAAGTGTTCAGCTTTTTATATTTTGTGAAAGCCAAACCTGTCCTTCTACACCTAGCACACTATTACCAGTAAAGTGATAGAGGCTATCAATAGTTCCATCAGTATTGACACATCAGGTTAATTTCTAATGTAGTTTTGGAGTTTGTCGCTGTAGAGTGCACCCAACGTAACATGATACTGCCTACTTTCACATGTAGAACTTAAATGTATTCCGAAAAATTTAAAACAATTTCTAAATAATTTTCTTTCAATAAAATATTTTTTAACAAACCCCAAATGCCCCTCGCAGCTACAGAGTGTTCAGTAAAAGAGTTCTAATGGTTCTGTTGCTTATTACCCAATGGAGGTTACGGAAAGGTAGAAGAAGGAGGCATTACTTGTAGTTTTAATAGAACCTGAGGGTCAGGGTTAGGCTGTGAGAAAGAAAGGTTAATAGAGGGGGATGGTTAGGATTAGGTTGCGGGAAGGGGACGGATCATAGGGGGTTAGGTTGTGGGGTGGGGAATGATTCATACAAGGGGAAAGTTAGGGTTAGGCTGCAGGAAAGAACCATCATTAGAAGGGGAAGTTTAGAGTTAGGCTGCGGGGAGGGAACAGTTAATAGGAGGAGAAGTTTAGGGTTAGGCTTCAGGGAGGGATAGCTTATAGAAGGAAAGTTTTAGGGTTAGGCTCCAGAGAGGGGAGGATTCATAGAAGGGGGAGGTTAGGCTGCAGGGAGAGTACAGTGCAAAGAAGGGAAAGTTAGGCCGCAGGAAGGCGAGGGTTAGTGTGTCAATTAAAGTATGGGTTTGAGATAGGGGAAAATACAACCTGTTGTCGTCAGGGTTTTAAAATCTGCTTCTGAAGTAAAGGTCCTCTTCATCGAATCCTCTTCTTTCAACTCATTGTCGCATTATATTTGCAGGAGGAAGCCTGTCAATATAGGACTGTTTGAACAGGCAAACTATATATACTACCATTCCCTTATTGCCTATCCAATCATGAAGGATACATTTTGTATAAGATGTAAGCCAAGCCACCAAAGTTGCAGAAGTCGCATAGCGCTGAATCCTACTTTATGCGCGTGCTAAGGAAGACCACCACATACAGATTCATGAGCAGTGCATCCTTCTTGAACCATTTCCGCACCATCCTTATTGAATGAGGACTATTAGGAAGTGTGTACAGAACAGTAGGGCTTAACCAAGTCTTTACTATGTGTATGAAAACTCATCTTAGCTCCGGTGGTATTCCATATATCACTTCTCTGACCGATTTAATTTAACAACTATAAATCCCTCTTGACATTATTTTCTATGTGTCTGTACCTCCACTTCTAAATGTCCACTTTTAAATTTGCACGTCGACAACTGATTTGAAGCAGTTAAAATGTTTTATTAACTAGGCCCCTAGACGTGAAAGCAGAGAAAACATCAGTGTATGATGCAGATTGCATTCTCTGTAACCCGAAGCCTACTAAAGAGGTGGATAATTTATACATATAATAAAATGTTCTCTTTAAACTTACCAAATAGATTGCAAAGATCAATTATATTTATGTAGACTATAAAATTGAATCTTTAGATTCTTTTTAAAGCTCTCGGATTTATTTAATTATAGGTTAATGTAGTCAACATTCACAGCCTGTCCAACTTTAAGTCTGGGCATAGACCACCCTACCCAAAAAACCATTTTATTAATACCAATGTAATGTAATATTAATGCACAGTTATTAGTGCTGGCATATAAACCGAAAGACTATAAGATTTCTTAATAATTGCATGTTTCACACTCAGGACATTATGTGAAAATATATTCTACACGTCAGCAGGCCAGAGATTTAATTGCACTCGCTTTGCAGTATTACATTTCTGAGGCAGTGTATTTTTATAATCATGTGTTTTAAACATGACAGATGTGATACATAATATCTAAATTCAAAGAAATACTTCACTTCGAATTTCCTTTGCTCACATTAAATTAAAAACAATATTTTTCTCTCCGCTCCATGCATTGCCGCGGCTCCCTTATGTTTTGTCATTGCACACACGGATCACACGGATATTTTCTTTTCTTCTAACACATAGTGTTGTTATAAAAAAAAAAACGAAAAACGAAATATAAAACCAGACCCACAATTAAATAAATAATAATAAAAAAGATTCATTCTTAATAAATGCTTTACAGTTTATCTACTAAATGTATAAATAAATGTAGTACACATAGAATTAAACTGAAATATGTAATATAGACAATTTATTTTTAACTTCCTAATGAACTTCCATTATAAAGATATTATGGACCTGATCCATTGGATCATTAAAAATAATATACCTTGTGCTTTGGATCACTGCTCTAAGTGGGTCTTTATACACCGGTATGGCATACCGGCACTTTATTCCCCGATAAATTTTCTCTTACCCTCATCTGTAAATAAATACTGTGCTTTGGACATAACATGGTTGCATATAATATTATCTTCGGTGCAGGCAAATAATATAAGGTTGCAGTAAATGGAATCCAATCTACAACAAGTTTACAAGTTTACTTTTCCGCTAACAGCCAGAGGAAGATGACGGATTTATGTGCTCTCTACGCGATTCCATTATAGAACTAGATCTGGCAGACGATGTTTTCCATAATTGAATGATCTCCAGCAGAGGAATGGGATGAGGGTGGAAGCCTAATTAACGAACTAACTTTTTAAAGTAAGGATCTCTCGTATCCTTCCCTTCGCCAGCATGGGTGTTAGGACTGAAGACGTCCAAGTCATGAAACACTGCTACCGCTGCAATGGAGCTCTGGGCAAGCGCACACTTGAAAACATGAAAACTTTCATTTCAGCCAATATAATAAAGTTTAATAAATAACAAAAAATTATAAAAAAAATAATAATTTAAAATTTTTATATATATATATATATATATATATATATATATATATATACACACATATATATGTATGTGTGTATATATATATATATATATATATATATATACACACACACATACAGAAGTATATGCTACTACAATTGTTTTAGCTGGAAGCTCACAAAACCTTAACTATATTGATGGCTGATAAAGACAGACATATATATATATATATATATATATATATATATATATATATATACACACACACACACACACACACACACAGTTTACAAAAGTGAACACATGTAATCACTGTTGTTTCCCAATTGCTAATAGGTTATTGCCAGCTGATTAGTTTAAACAATGCAGTAGAATAGTTTTAATTCTGTCCATGTGGTTTTCTGGCCATGATAAAATGCTCTATGCCACTACACATTATGAAATGTACTCTTCCTGCTAAATTACTGTGGCTCAAATTCTCTACCAACAAAGGCCATCAGGGATTAAAACCACCTTCTACAGAGCACAAAAGGTAGAAAACCCACACTATGGCAGCCGCTAAGTATAATGATTAATGCTTCGTATACCTGTAATTTTTAGCACAGCATGCTCTTAATGGTTTGGCTGCAAATTCAAGAGTCAAGAGGTTTTCTAACCATTTTCTTTTATTTTTTCCTTATAAGTTTATTTTTTTTCAGACTTAAGCATTTACTAATGGCCTGAGAAACTGCTCTGTGTTTCCTTAAAGCTTTAGTTTTTTTTCCAGTCAATTTAAGACTACAGTAATTGTGGAATACATGGTGACTGTTATCTGTACATGCACAAGTTGATTAAATAGGGAGATCTGGGTGTGTTTTGCCTTTACTCAGTAATTACTATGGAGCCGATTCAGAGCTACGCGAATGGGTACAACAAGAGCGAAACCAGAGATTATGACAAAGGGCTATTGGAAAGTCGGAGGGTTCAATTTATGCAAAGCACGCCCCAAATACAGCATCCTGGACTGAAAACCCCATGCATTTGCTATGAATAGGAAGGCATGGCGTGATGTCCCACGCAATCATTGTACCAAATGGGGCTCAGGGAATGATTTACATTAAATCACTGCCTCAGACTGGTCATGAGAGTGTCATCCAGTACTGGGAGATGACGCAACCTTGTGCGAGTGGAGTGGTTCTCAAACCTATCCTCAGTCCTCCTAACCGTGCATGTTTTCCACCGGTGTGTTCCTTACTGACTGACATATGTGAACAGGTCCACAGGTGGTATGATTATATCACTTGTGATTGTAAGTAGATCGGGAAAACATGCACTGTTAGGGGATCCTGAGGATGGGTTAGAGAATCACTGGGCTAGTGGAATGGGTGTTCCACAATACGTTCATTGTGCGTGTTTTAGTTCTTCTGCGAGGCTTCTTTCCAAATCTAAGTGTAATGCATTTATGGCCCTATTTGTAATATAAACAAAGAATGCTGAAATGCATTAATGGTTTAATTAATTAATTTTACATGTTTTAATTCATTCATTTAACATTTATTTTTTTGAAATGACTGAATAGCAGCTTATTGCTAAGGAGAAGGCTCAGGCTGCCCCTGCTGATCGACCTGGTTGTGCTCCATTCTCCACTTCTTGTCCCTACCCTGAATATGCTCCAATTCATTTAATCTTGGCTATCAAACACCTTTGATTCCTATGAAATTGCTGTAATATTACTCTCTCCCCACAGGCCAAGCAGCACTTCCTTTATGCCTTCGCTTTGGTCGGCTCACATAATCCCTGAGTGGGCCACGTGCACATTAGTAAATTCATATTTCAGAAAAATTATGCAAATCTGAGAATGATTTTGCCAGCATTGCAAATAGAAAGATGTGAAAGGTTCTTCTATTAAGCTATCGGAGCTGTGTATATGTATATAAGAATAAATGTATGGTATGGGGTATGAAACGGATTTATAGGCTTTAACTTAAATGAAACTAATTGCCATTCCAGGAATGACTGTGGCTCAGTCCATAGTAATATCCTGTTATCCACTAGACAAGTGACAAGATAGTTCATTAAATGACATTAAATGTTCAGAACTATTTCCAACCTTTACCTTATATTTATAGCAGAGTGATCTCATGTCCGATCTGCATCATTTTACTAGCCATGATATATATTTTGAGTATATGAATATAAACAGAATGGACACAGGTTGCCCTGGATGTTTATTGTGCAACAACTCCTATCCAAACATAATGAAAAAGAATTCTATAGGGAACAATGTTATTTTTTGTGTCTGCAGTCGCAGCGATTCAAGTCTTTTTCAAATACTCGTGAATTGCATGATTCCTGGAATGTTTTCTTTTTTTTTTCCCTTCAATAAAATTTACCGCAGGCATATAAACAGAGTCAAGAGCCAAACCTGGAGAGGAATCGGGTTTTAGTGATATAGTAAAACAGTCAAGAAAATTGAGTGCAGTGTACGGGTTTTGTATTCAGCATGATTGCGAGGGATCAGGGGATCAAAGGCAGGGAACAAGGGGCTGCCCCCTACAGGTCAGGAAGAGGCAGTGCAGCTATAACAAGGATTGGTCATATTACTCTATAGACATGGAGGACATTTATCAGACCTGTCGTGTCATCATCATCTATAAAGATAAAAGAGATAAAGATGCCTTCTTTTAATATTTATTATTAACATATATTTGTAAAGCGACACACGGTTTCAATTGGGGGAAACAATACAATTGGTAACAAGACAACAGGCATAGTCAGAGGTACATAATGATTACAAAGGGGTAGGGAATCATGTGAACTGATGTGGAATGACATGGAGCGAAGGTCGGCTAGTTGAAGAACCGCGTAGTTGAATAAGAAGTTCAGAAGTGTTTACACGGGAAGGTAGTTGGCTCTGGGTAAGGAAAATCAAGGGAGGGTAGGTGTTCCTGCTCTTGTGTGCTTACATGTTAAGGGACGCGGAGGACAGTACAGAAGATGTACCCATCATGCTATCTATAAAAATAAGAAATGATGCTAACTCTTGTGAGACACAAACCCTCTCAGCACTATATATATATATATATATATATATATATATATATATATATAAGAATTAGGCAGCAGGACTTTAGTGAAGTTATATTAATAATCAGGGAGGTCTTAGTAGGATAGTAGGCAGCTTCTAAGTGCCAATAGTTCTATGTCTGTAGTTACAGTTGTCTGGAGTCAAGGCCCACACCTGTAATTATCATCTGGCATAATGCCTACGTCCATAAATATGTATCCTCTATGACAGCTACAGTTTAAATTATCAAGCATACTAACCATTCTTAGAATGTGTTTGGACACAGCCATTCTTATCTTCTGTTTCTTACTATACTATGTAATTTACCTGAACGGGATCTATTATTACTAACTTATTACTACTTTATTCATAAGAGGCCACATAGTTTCCATAGCGTCATACATACTGTATAGTACATACATAGCATGGGGTACAGAGTAATGGTATATAATAATAAACATGCAGATTCTCTGTGATCTGCACGGGTTACTTAAGACAGGGGTATGGGCGTAAGCAATGCTATCCCCTGCCATCTCCTGCATGCCCGCACAGGTCTCCTCTAGGATATCTTGTTATTTAGTGACTTAGGACTGGATCCAGATGCTTGCGAGTCAGGTGTTTTTCTGGCACTGTGCATGCATGTTCCAGATGTTTTCCGACAGATCCCCTAAAGCACGGAGCTAAGGGGGCAGACATACGTATGTAGATTAAAGTGAGGGGCAGCGGTAGATCTTGGTAGATCACTAATCTGTGTTTGGATGGATGCAGATCTTGGTGGAGAATTTAAGGTAGGATGCTGGACACGTAAATGACCGGGGAGTTCACTCCAGGATTTGTCCCTGGTTTTTTATAACCTTCACTTTGTGTAATAAACAGCTGGAATGGGAAGGGGGGGTGTATTCATGAGTGACTCACAGCAAAATAACTAACATGATTAATCCAGGTCCTGGGCCTAAATTTACTAAGCAGGAAGATTAAAAAGTGGGGATGTTGCCCATAGCAACCAATCAGATTCAAGCTCACATTCTCCAGTACGTAAAATGAAACTGAGCTTGAATCTGATTGGTTTCTATCTGACATCTCACTGCAATCCCACCGCTTAGTAAATTTAAGCCCAGATGTGCTTTTTAATGATGTGGATCCTTACCCCGGAGTAGCGAGAACATTTTAAAGCCCTGTTTCCACAATAGATGGTAAGCGATACACTCAGTGATTTGCCAGACTCTGTGGCTCATTGAATTCCCACTCTCCAAATGGATCGATGTTGTTTTGTTGTACACACAAGTGCCTGTTAGGGCTAAAGCGGAAAACGTACATAGCGATAAGTCACTGCTGTAAAACAAAGCTCCGGCTGAATAAGACTTTTACATAAAATCAATCTTTTGGTGTGACGCATGTTCTCAGCATGGTACACTGAAGTGTCTATTATCAAACAAGCCTCTCTATATAAATATACTTGTAATAAAACACTCCAGATATACAATTGGTATGTGTCATATCCGTTAATTATAGAAGTGTCCTTTCTGCTGCACATGACTGATGTCAATTTTGAAAATAGGGCGTCTAATTTGTATTTGACAGCTTTAACTTAACTAGGTTGTACTGACATACATTGCTGCCGTGTTACGTTTATTTATACTAATCTGTTGTCTCCATCGTGTAATACAAGCTGCAGTTGCTGAAATGGACACAGAAAGACGTTTATAATTAAAACTGAAATTGATATTTTGCTTTGTGTCAAATAAACATTATTATTCCTATTTCTTCTTATTTACTTATCTTCTTATTTATTTCATATTTACTTTTAGAAGTGCACGGGGTATATGCACTACTGTGCAAGTAAACAGAATAGTATAATTGTATGAGTGCTAAAGTACAATTAGGTATTTACTCCTATATTAATAATACACATAGAAATCTAAATAATAATTATATATATTTATATTTATATATATATTACCGGCACTCTGGAGTCTTCTGTTTGACTTCTCTAAACTGTTCATGTACCGATGTTACAACCGAGTCACACAATTTTCATCAGGGATATGTAACAGGGTAGACACACCAGGAGGGGTGAAAACAATGGTAGATGATATAGGTAGACTAGAGGAATGGTCAAGAGCGTGGCAACTACAATTTAATGCCAAAAAA
>JABWIB010002707.1:38376-48624 GCA_016617825.1 Platyplectrum ornatum | reverse complement strand
TGCATGCAGGGAGAATACTTTATTGTTGCATGTTGCACACAGATACTGACCAGCGTTACTGTTACACTGTTATTAGACTTGGCCTGAAAACATCATCTCTCACCTGTAATACTGATTACAACTAATGACATTTGCCTCCCCTGCAATTCAACATGGTTTTGCCCATGAAAAGTGAAAAGCTGAATCTGGCCCATTGTGGTCATGCTTGTATTATCAGAGTGTAACAGACATGACCTAAGTGACCAATATTAATAAAACATGCATGGAAAACTGAAGGCTGTTTGAGCACTTGGAAAGACTTAGAAGAGAGCCATCAGTTTCTCTCTACATAACCCTAATGATCTTTCTGTTGCTGTACAGTTCTGATTTTCCAATTTTCCATCCGTATTCATGTCTGTACTTGTTTGTGCTCATCAGGAATACAGAAAAAGATGATGGCTAGCACTGATGGAAAAGGTGACACTGTCGTGCTGGAAATCCAGTGCGACATACTCTTCATTCTGTCCTCAATCTGTGAGAATGACCTCCACAGAAAGGTTTGCACCCCTCTATATATCCAAACGTCGTACGTACGCACCTGTTATACTTTTACAGCATTTATTTTCAATTATTTTAATTTTGCTGTTAAGTAATCTAAATAATTTGCTATGTTGTTTATACATCATTAATTACTTTACGAAACAAATAAAATTTTCACCAAGAATCATCTTTGAGAACTGATCTCAACAAGCTACAAGATGAGAAAGATTAACTAGTAAAAAAGGGATTCTTACCATAAATTTTGCTTTTGTGACCGCACCAATTGCTTTACGATATGTGACATAGACATAAGCAGTGTGGTCACCATATACACTCTTACAATATGTGGGATCCACGTTTTTTTCCAGATGAAAGCACCTATGCCTGATACTATTCCCCTCCTCTGAGCTTATGGAGCTTTCCAGGGAATAAAATCAGATGAATGGGAAGGGTTTGTTGATGTTATTCACAACCACGGGAATTCGTCCATTGGCGGGGCTTTGGATGTGATTTGCATAAATCACGCCCTCCGTCCCATCTCTATACTGCCGACTGTTAGTTTATTCCGGGAGGAAGTTTTTCAGTCTCCCAGGAGGGAAAAGAGTCGGCAACCCTGGTGTAAGTGTCTGGGGTAATTGTATGAAATGCTTTTGTGCTGATGTGTGATAGTCAGGAAATATCTTGCTATATCACAGGAATTGTTTGGATCAGAAGGAGTGGATGTGCTGCTTCAGCTTCTGAAGATGGACCCTTTAATGCTTCACAGCGGCCTTGGTCATAACAAGCTCCTGTTCTGCACACTGGACTGCATTTGGTGAGTATTAGTGGAAAATCCTGAAACATAGAGGACTAGTTACCCCTTCATGATGGGTCTGCCCTGCCTTGCCTAGATCTGTTTTCCTGCTATGCTTTATTAGTCTACAGAACCAGTTCTAAACCCATGGTTCCACGAACATTTGCTAGAGGCATCCAAAGACTTTAAATCACTTACCATAGGATTTTAATATGTTGAAGGCAGGAAACAGTGTTCATATCACAGTAGTGATCATAACTTCACACACACATATATATATATATATATATATATATATATATGTGTGTGTGTGTGTGTGTAAATTTGTTTTGTGATTATATTAGTTTGTTTCCTTTAAGGTCTTGTGTTATAGGATGTTACACCTCAGAGGACTATTTCCTTGAAATGAAGGGATTGTTTATCATTCTGGATTTATTAGCAGTAAGTATAAGAAAGACATCACTGTGCCACATTTACATTCATTTTACATTAACATTTTACATTAGTGGATGATATCCAGACCTAGTAACAACAATTGATTCATTCAAACACTTGCGTAAAGCCCCTAACTAGTAGTAAGTCAATAGTGCCTAAAGTCTGAATCTGGTGCTTATATATAGTATATAGTGCTTATTAAATAGGTGATAAATACATTATATTATTATTGTAAATTAAAACTGTTCAGATGCTCCTACATGTCATACTGTTATATACCAATATAGTTATTGTTTATTGTTGGGACTTCATACCTGTGATTGCTGATCATGTGACATGTTGAATATGATTTCATACAAGTCTTTGAAAACTCAGAATTAGTTATGTGTGGCAGAGCCTAGCCCGTACATAGAATATAAATAATGGAAGTATGTTTTAACCTTTAAAGAATTCACATTTCCTCTCTTTCTGAAGTTGAATCTGAAGAGTATGACTAACCTAGTGCTGGGAATACTGGTGGAATTCTGTGATAATCCTAAAACCATTTCACATATTACAACCTGGCGGGGGAAAAGTAATGAGACAGCCCCCAAACTGCTTGTCCAATTGTGGAAGCAGGAAGAGGAGGACCTGGGCGTGAGAAGAGATAACTATGGACGTATCATCAGTAAGTATAGTTTGCTATTATTATACGGTGCCACATGGTTTCTGAAGCGCTGTAGATGTGATATATAGAGATTTCTGTGTAGTGGCTCAATCTAACCTGTTACATGGATCTTACTATAACAGATGCAAAGAAACCCCTGGTTGGACGATTCCAGGAAGAACAGGAGGTCGTCCCAATGCCTGTCCAGTGCTTTAGCATTGCCATCATGGAAGTGGCTGAAAATATCCGGGCTAAAATCTATTCTGTCTTCTCCAAACTTGGTATGAACCATATACATCCAACAGTATTGTATATTTAGAATACATCGGTATTGTATACCAAGATTTACAACTTCAAAAGATTTTTGCCATCACATGGCCGCAATACCCAGGCAATGGGGCGATCATACAGCTGATTTTCCCTGGGCACACACACACACACATATATATTTTTTTGTAATAAGCCCCACCTTCTGGCAATCAGAGCATAGCCCCTTTGCTGGATTACTTATTCCTATTATGGCTGGATTGGTGGGATAGCTTAACATTTGTTTAGCACAGATTTCAAAGACGTGAATGAGGGGTATATAGGATGTTAAATAGGGATGCGTGTTCTCAACATGTAACACAATGAACTCACATGTGCTATGATCAGCAATTATTGGCTGTTTGGCCCTGTTTTGTGCAATGTATGGCAGAGAGAAATAAATGGGCAGTCCTATGTTAATGACATGCTGTGCTTCATCACTAACACAGTACACATTTTTTGTACAAGTGTCTGCTCTTTTGTAAATATAATAGCCATGTTTACCAGGTGAGTACACTCTATTTTCTTGTGTAATCTCTCATAACAAGATCCATGTGACTCTGTTCCTTGATTATCTTCAGCAGACCGTAGACAGTAATTTCTGTCCTTCAGAAGCTACCCAGTGTGATAATCTGTCAATTTTTGTAGGTTTTGAAAACTTACCTGGATTGTCAGCTCTCGATTACGTCACCCTCAGTGTCATCTCTAGATATCTTGATTTTAAAGTAAGTTTGTCTTTTTTGTTATTTTGAGTGTGTCTATATGTACAGTTGCAAAGCTATAGTAAACCTGTCCACAGTCATGTCACCAGTTCATTACATGCCCAATGTACTGTTCTTTTTTTACCCCCTTTTGTAGTGTTGAACAAAAAGAGGTCAATCATCATATAAATCACCTGACTGGGCTTTATGTGGGTGGGTTTATATGTACAGATGTGACACTTTACAACATTAATTTAAAATATTGCCATGTCGGGGTATACATGGCTGGCTCCACCACATGTAGACTTCATGAAATGTGTCAAAAGGCTCCACTAATGCGTAACAGCACACAGGTTGTCCTGCCAGTGACAATGGTTATCTTCTGCATTGATACATTTTATATGTATTATTTTAACAGGGTTGCACGATTTAAATTATTTAAATTTAAATTTAAATGAAAATGTTTAAAAACTACAACTTTTTTTAGAAGGAGATGTCCCTGGTAAATCTGGATGTAGAGCAGAATGTTAAACATGCAGTACAATAATGCCAGGGACTTGAAGCAAGAATGAAAGACCATTACAAAAAAATTTATTTTAATCTAATCATTAAATTATGATTTAAATCAAAATGTTTAAAAAAGTTTTGAGACCCTTGTTTCCTCTGCACCTAATATTGGTCATGTTTAAAATATAAATATTTCTGGATTCTGTAACTTTATACAATGCAGCTCAGTTCTCTTTCTTACCACCAGAGTAGTAGAGTAGTTCAATTCAAATGAAAATTGGATTTTATATTATTATATTATATTATTATATTTATATATATAATTATGATTTTTTTTTCTAGTTTTTCTAGTTATTAAGAGGATTTTTCTTCAACGCTGCTTTTAGCATAATGTATATTTTATATGTTTAAGGTTGGAGAAGTGTGGAGTGAAATTCGGACAGAATTGGGAGCTGAAAACATCCGTCCAGTCACCTCTGATCATGAAGCTTTGGACATCATTGAAAAGCACACAGAAAATATCAGTAAACTTGTGGCCGCTCATCAGACTGAAATGATTGAGAATCACCAACAAATGGAGCTTCAGGAAGAAAAGCAAAAATACGCAGAGGTGAAACATGTACTCAATGCACCATACATACCTCTTCCTCTCCGGTGTCCTGTTAAGGGGGGGCCAGTATGTGGGCTTTGGTCACTGGGTCACTGCTACATAGGGGCCATAGGTCATGACAGGGGCATCAGAACACCCCCTAAAACCTGGCACCCGACAGATCCATATAAAAATTACTTACCTGATCTTCATCTTTTCATTCCCTACAGCCCTTCTGGGAATGGGAGGGGAGAAACGAAGAGAAGATAAGAGGATCATGGTGACCTTTAGCCTGTCACACTGAATTGTGACAGTGATAGGGTCAGATAGTACCTTACACGAGGAGCATCAAAGCCTGCCACACTGTGTGTGATTCAGTGTGACTGGCTGGTCAACAGAAAGGAAGCTGCGAAGACACCCAGTATGACATACAGTCATAAAGAATGCACAGCACCCCCTGCCCTCACAATGATGGTGCTTTTTTTCACATGGGGGGGTTTGGCTTTCTTGCCCCCTCCCTGTTCCTGACGCTATGGTCATGACTCATTTTATCTAATTTTTTCTTATTCTTGGTGGACATGCACTAAGTCTCTTCCATAAGTTTTGTGGGTGAATTGATTTCTGGTCTTCAGATTGGTACATATTACATAGACCAAAACATATTGTGAATATTGCTGCAATGTATTGTATCTCAGAATATAAATGAGTTTTAGTTAGCAGGGTTGACACATTTTGGGCAGTTCTCCTAATTGATCAAACTCCACCCATCTACAGCATCTGCTGCCAGAAACCCTGATATAAAGGGAGTCTAGGGAGCAGCCTGGACTGAATACAGTGGGCAGCGTGAGGCACGATTGCTGGACCCATGGTTGTACATTCTGGTTAATGACATTAGGAATAGGTCCCACAATGACTATTATCCATGTACATCCATGTTTAATTACTGTGCACAATACTTCTCTTACAGATAAAAGAAAACCACAAGCAGAGTGAGATGGTTATGAAGTCTTGGGATAATTTCCTGGCCAGGACGTCAAATTACGAAGCTTTAAAGGTATTTATATTTCATTTATTTTTAAGCCTATCTCAGATTTACATAATTATAATTTGTCAGAAATACATTTTTATTTTGTTACTGATCTCTGAAATAAAAAACTGACTTCCTACATTGATGCCTGTAGAAGATCCTGTGGTAACAGGTGCAGGGAATATAGAGGTCAGTGACTCCTATGCAAGTATCCATCCACCATGCTTCCGAATACAGCCTGGAAATTACTTCTGCATCTGTGTCATTATAATATATCAGTGGCTTTTATGAAACAATTAGTTTAACAGCAGATAGAGGGCAGCTTAAAACCAAATTTAATAGGAGATTGGATTTTGACTACCCTGGCATTTCCTCACTGGTCACACTACTCATATTATACTATACCTTTGTTGATATTATTTTTGTGACAAATAATTAGTCATGTATTATCTTATCTCTCATGTTCTTTAAGTTCATGTGATATAAATCAATTCTAGGTCATTATGCATTATTTTATTTTACGTTTAGAAAGCGAAACGTCTTCAAGAAAAATCTATTGAATCATCAAGACCTAAAGCCAGACCACAGAATGCCATTGTGCACTCCACCCAAATCCCCCGACTAAACACTACGGTAAGGCAAGATGCTGCTGTGTCCAGTCTCTCTGTGGTTATAGGGTGGACACCTATAAGTAATCCAGAGGTTGGAGCAACAACACAAAAATGATCAATTTTGACCATGTATAAAGAAGACGAGCAAATACATCCAGGAAATTATGACTCCATCTCTCTCTTTTATTCCCTTTCTCTTTGTTCCACTTATCCCCTCTTTCTTCCTCCCTAATCTTTTCTTTTCTCGCTATCATCAACTCTTCCCCCCTCTATCACTCATTCCCACTCCCTCTCTCTCTCTTCCCCATTCTATATCTGCCTATTACCCACTTTCTTCCCCCCTCCCTGCCATTTCAATACATTGTGCAGCTCTGTGTGATAAATAAACCTAATGTCTGGCTGGAGAATGGGGTAGAAGTCCTGCATTAGGCCTACACTTTCTACCTTCTCTCTCCAACTCCTACTTAAAAAAAGGTATTAAAACAAATATTGCATTGTGATATTTCTTCCACTGTTTCTGTAGGTGGGCTGTGGTCCTCTTGTTACAGTGGAAAGCACCCCAAGTAAAATCACAGGAGGCCCCCTCCCTGAATCAGACCTTGCACTGAAGAGGACGCCAGTCCGAGGCAGAGCCCTGAAGAAGGCCAGAAGCGTGAAAATGTCAGAATCACCAGCATTATAAATAATATATATTATACTCATAGACAAATATACATCTAAGAAACCTTGTCCACTGTGCCCAAAGCATGTATATATGAATTATGCCATTACATAGAGGTATTGCTTATCGTATGGACTGCGGCAACTACTAAAGTTTTAATGTTTGGATAATCTGTGTATTGAAAGGCAATGTGCCCCTTCCTGTAGCAGTAAAGGGTGGAACACATGACTATTTTCTCAAAAGACCCTGATACACACATGCAGTCTTGATCAATTGTAAGAGTGGAGTACTAAACAAGTTACAATAAACCAAGTCATGTCAGTTAATTACAGCTTAACACATCTGTAAATAAAAATAAACTCAAGTGATAACAATAGATGGAATCCTAGTTTACATGAGTTGGGCTGTGGGTAGCGCGGTAATATAAAAAAGGTCTCACTATATTGTCCATATACAATGTGTGTAACATAGATTTACATGCACTGATACATTACTGTGTACTAAAGTTAACTGCTCCTGTCAGGCATGTACGTTTTGCAGCCATTGGCAGATGATCTGGTTAGTATGCGCAGGTATCAGATTTATTCTTGCAATGGTTAACAGATCATTGTATAAATCATAAGGAATGACTGCATTGTGTGTATGCATGATACCATGTGAACCTGGGGTTAAACATTTTCAAGGACCCATTGGAGTGGGCATGACCAGGTGACAAGTGGCTGTGACCAGTGAGCCCATTCATCACACTTCACCCCCTTGCATGATGGTGGATATCATTGACCACCTGCGACCACTATACTTTGCTCTTTTGGTCACACACCTTTAGCAGGAGGCTTACTTATTGGTTGTACATGTGGGCCTTTTCAGATGGTGCCTGGGTCTGTAGTCCCATCAACCCCACTGCTAATCTGACCTTGATAGAGACTGATTTGGGTAATGATAGCCTAAATTTTAAACTAAGGATCAGATGTCAAGGAACTAAGGATCAGTGTCCAGGAACTAAGGATCAGTGTCAAGGAACAGTATAGTTTTCAAAAAACAACAGGGCAGACAGTATGGTCCATGTGTCTCTTATCTGCCATCACTAGCTATGTTTCTGCCTTGTATTCTGCTGAAACAACTTTCAAAGAAAATATTGATTATCTGTGTCTTTTGTGACATCTGACAAGTGTCTTCCCAGTTCTAGTCATGTTCCACGTCAGGAACAGCTAATTCCTTAGTGATGTTTCATTTGGGCAGAATTGTAGATGCTATATAGTCATTTTGTTGAGTGTCAATATGATCTAACGTATCACCTCCCCTATTACCCAGAGGGAGTAAGTGTGACCAATCTATAAATGGATAACCTGGTTCATCATCTCCTGACACTTGTAATGGAGACTTGGTCAGAGGTGTGCTGAAAGCCGCGCTGCGTTCATTAGTCCCCTAGTCTGTGCTAGTAATGATATTTTGTAGGGTATACAATGTTTTTAGGTTGAAGTGAATGTGGGCTGCCCGCTCTCTCTCTGTACAATTAATTTAACAATATACAACTAATGTGTAACACGGCTCCAGCCCCCGTGTTCCCCACTTGGTCATTGATATAATCAGGACAAAAGTTCAATCATGAACACAGGAACTGTGACACAAGAAATGAATCAACGCTATAACATATACGGACAGTCTCTGGGATGTGTCTTCTGATTTCCTACAGCTACTGTTGGCTGTCAATGAGATTATGGAATTTTCTTTATATTTTTTTTAAATATTTTTCCAACTAACTAGACCACATTGTGGCTCATCCAGCCAAAAGAGTCATGACTGTGGTGACCTTCCTAGCTTATTTCTTATATTTCTACTAGTTATATAGTCCATCAAAATGACGGTGCTCATGGGCTTTGGTGATTACCTTGGTGGTTCCCCATCCAGTTCTGAACTTGCCACGGCCTCTCTTCCTACTCGACACAGCAACATTCTTCCTACTTCCAGGTTTTGATCTGAACACAATAGCATGTGGAATAGATGTTCTGCCGTGGCCCCAGGATCTCCCGCTTTGATTGACAGCCTTAAAAGGGCCGGGCCGGGATCGACACCTCAATCTCATCCAATCTTTCTACTTTTCATTGCAAGATTCCCTGACATACACGGGAAATCCACCCCTCCAGACTCTGGACACTAGTCTTAATTACTGGACTGTCCAGAGTAATCCCGGACGGGTGGTAACCCTACACTTCCATTGGGATAACTCCCGATAACATCCCCATATTGTGGAGCTCCCTGTTCCACTAGCACAGAGCAGACGGATGCGGAGGCAGGTGGATGAGCAGCAGTGCGGCCATCTTTCTGTGCTTGTTCCTGTTATGAGCATGTGCAGATCTCGTTCACGCTGCAACTCTTTATTAGGCCCATCGTGGCAATCAGTTTAGGCCAACACCCAGGGCTGCCATCAGGGGGGGACAGCTGGGCCTATTGTCCCGGGGCCACAGGGCAGAGCCGGCACCATGATTCTGTGTGGAAGCTTTCTATCTGTATTCCCTCTGTTGTCACTGTATGCCGGTACTGGCATCTAAGTGAGCTCCCGTGCCCGGACGGACGCTGTGGCATCATGATGTCACAATGTCATAACATCACATGGGGGGGGGGTCTTACCAATTTTGGCAGTCCCGGGCCCCCCCTATTTGTGACGGCAGCCCTGTAACAGTCACCTGTGGTTCAGCCATTAATATAAATGATGAGCCTTTATGACTTCTAATGATCTCACATGTTCCTGGACAATTAATAGAATAGAATCTGATACATTATCAAAAATGTGTCCGTGAATAATCATTTATTTAAAAATAAAACAACTACAAACAAACAATGTATGGATCAAACAGTCTCTGGTGTTCTTGGATACCAAAAATATTTTTCTTCTTTATTTCGTATAGATATCTAAATAAAGTATATGTTGCTAAAATACTTTATATTTCTCTTTATTAATGGCAAATTTTTCTCCAGCTATATGCGAATAGAAAAAAGTATCTACTATGTTCACATTCATTTATGACGTCAGACACAGGTTGTATTTGGGTAAGGATCGGCAGGCCTACCTGAGAGAATAAGTACATTATACACAGATCTGCAGTGAAAGAAGGCAACCGTGGTATAGATATATATTCTGCCATGGCATAACCTTCTTGTATAGATACTGTTCATTAGGTCCACTGTATATACAGAAATGTTCCTGATCTCAATCCACGTGTCACATTAAATCCGCAGCTTGTTCAAAGACCCTGTCAGGAAGAGGAAAAGTTCATTATATACTCAATAAACTCCAGACTTTGGACCAGATTCAGACTTTAGGCACTATTAACTTACTTACAACTTACTCACAAGTGGCCAAAACCATGTTGAATTGCAGGGGAGGTAAAATGAATGTCAGTGTGTGCATGCAGGGAGAATACTTTATTGTTGCATGTTGCACACAGATACTGA
>JABWIB010002707.1:19069-33624 GCA_016617825.1 Platyplectrum ornatum | reverse complement strand
ATTAATTAATTTATTATTATTATTAATAATAATAATAAATTAATTAATGATTGTTTATTTATAAGGTGCCACATAGTTTCTGTAGCGCTGTACATAGTGATAGTACATACATAGTATGCGATACAGTGTTACAATACAATAACAAACATGAAATCATATATAGCATAGGGTATAATTTCATAGCACACAGTGGAATCCATACATAGTGTGAGGGTCGGGAAGTGTATAATATAGTACACTGAAGAAAGACAGGAGGGAGGAGATTTATTATGGTTTTTTTCATATATTTATTATGTTTTTTTTATTAAACAAATAACTAGTCATGGGGGAAAATTTTTCCAACACAATATATTTAAATGATGGACCTTGACCTTAACTTCTAAAGCCGGATACCCCTTCTGTGTCATAGTCTGTGAACCCACCCTTAGGATTTCTGAGCTGTAATGACTTAAATTGGGGACAACAATGCGGAAGTCTGGATATGGTGTAAGGGTCACAGATATAGGTACTTTAGACAGGTACTTTAGGGGTTCCTATATGCAGAATGAAAATACGACTCCTTTCCCAACTGTATTTACCCCATCCTGGAAAGTTTTCCAGTACAGAATTCTGGGTTTGTAGGATGCAGACCATTATTGGAAGTACTGTCCACACATGATACGATTGCTTGGGTGCTGCTGCTACAGGGCTGTTTAGCTTTCATTCTTGGAGTACAAGGCGCTGGTTTAAGCTGTCAGTCTTTGGCAGTTTCTTTAAAGCAGTGAGGCCCACTCAGCTCTGCCATCACTGCATTGCTCTGCCTCACTCCAACCATTCAGCCCCCTCCTAGCTATAAATCCTAAGTCTGTAACACTGCACCTCTGATAATACACAGTGATGTGATACTTTATAACTTTTCTAAAATACTGCCGTGTCTAGGTATGAATGGCTGGCTCCATGTTTGCTCTGTAGCCAGCAGGTTGTCCTGCCTTTGACACTGGTTCTATTGCATTAATACGCCACCTAGCTGTTACTTTTGGAACTGCAACTTTTCAGAGTTACTGACAGGTATTTTAAAAATGTTATAAAGGGTCACATCACTGTTACCAAGACATAACTATGCCCTGAGCCTTTGTTATAAACATAAAGCATATATCAATGACTGACGAAACCCAGTGACGCAGACCCTATGCTGCACAATGATTACTGGGAGCATAGCAAGTAACTAGAATATATTGACAATTTTAAATAACAATAGGGTGTGCTTGATGCATCCTTTATATGCTGTAGAAAGTGGTTTGCCTTTACAGGTCTTGATTAATATTGTTGTAGAATAAATGGTAGAAATTCTGCTAGAAGTGCAGCATAAATAACTATGTGATTCTTGCCGATACAAGCTTCTTATATGTATTAAGAGATTGCATTGTGAATAATATTGCTATGTTGCAAATGTATGCTGCTTTTCCTTATGTTTTGTCCAATTTTTGTCCCCCTCTCTCTTTTATTTTCTGTACACCTATTTTCGAAGAATTCTTCATAAAAAATAAGTCGACGCAGTTACTGTTGTATGTTACCGCTTTTGGCGGGACCCATTCATTGTTTTTATCCTTAAACCTGTAATGCCAAAATAAAGAGTATAAAATAAAATCCACGCAGTATATTTAGGGATAATAAATAAAAGCCTTATAATGCAATATGTACTTATTGTTGTTTTTCATCATACACATGTTACCATACATACTATATAGTAACATCTCATATTTCCTGGAATAGTGAATAACACATTTTTGTACAGCAATGTAGTGACATTAACATTTCTAAAATACGCCATGCTAATATGCTTTTGCGCCATGTTTCAGGAACTCTGAGATGTTGCAGTTCCTTCAGTAACAGGAGGCGAATCAATGCAGAAGATAACCGTTGTCACCGGCAACACAACCTGTGTGCTGTTACACATTACTGCAGCCTTCTGACACATTTACTGAAATCTACATGTGGTGGAGCCAGACATTCATGGCAGTGATTTAGAAATGGTGTGCTCCCTGTGGCATCTTATATTTATTAAGTGTAGTATAAGATACCGAGCTATACATTGATTGTTAACGATGATGATAAATCGCATAGTTGTATTATACAGTAAAGTTGCCTAAATTAAGTTACAATATATTTTGGGGAGAAACCAAAAGCAGAAGGGGGGTGGTTTTTGCTTATTGGAATCAGCAATCCGTGATAAAGACACCACAATGGGGTATATTTACTAAGCAGGGAATTTGCTGGGGAATTGAAAAGTGGGGAAGCTGCCCATAGCAACATCAGATTCGAGCTCTCAGTTTCATTTTACATACTGGAGAATGTTAGCTCAATTCCCCAGCAAATTCCCTGCTTAGTAAATATACCCCAATGAGCCACAGAGAGAGAGAGAGAGCATTGGTATGGCTCCATCTGAAATACCGTGTTCAGTATCATATCTCTAGGAGGACATAAATGGATTAAAGACAGGACAATGGATATCAACTAAAACTAACAAAGGAGCAGATATTATAGCAGATTTTAAATACATTAAACTAGGTGTATTAGAAGAGCTAAGCGGTTCTGCCGTCACTTGTACTATGTATTGAATGACCAAGTTACCAGAAGTGCCATTAAGCTAAAGTCTTGAGAGAGTGGATTGCGTTAATGTTATTTTAGTTACACCTAGTCATTATTACATTTGGGATTTTTTTTTAATTGTTCAAATTGTTTGGCCACCACAACTTCTGAATAAATCTATTAGAGATGTCACCCATTATTTACTATATGTGTATTTGTTTTGTACAATATGTGCTCTGTCCAAGGTGCTGAATGCTGGGCGGTAGATAACATTGGACTGGGTCCACAATCAGAAATGAGCTTTTCAGCAGCTAGAAGTCACCTTAAGTTAAGCATTCAGTTGACCTTCTCCTGTCGGACACCCGATCGCACATATACTCACTTTTTGAAGACACTACCTGGTACTTGCATCGTCATCCATAGATGATGCCTTGGACCATGGAACTCATCCACTCCCCCCCCTCCTGTCTGTCTTGTTAGTCTTCTATCCTAGTCCCCTCTCCCCCCTCATTGTTCCTCCTCCCCCCCTCTACCCTTATTTTGACTTTATATTGTTGCTCCATTGTTGCCTTGCCTATAGCTACGCATGCTCTTCTGCACTGCCTCGAGTTGGATATTTCTTCCCCCTCTACAATACATCGGTACAGAGTTTGATGATTACTACATTGTTATTGCTCTAGATTGTTCTCTTGTTTCTGTTCCGTTTTATGCTGTTATTCTGTACTCACCTGTATCGTCCACTGTACTTGTTACTGTTTTGTTTGTACTTTTCAAACCTTAAACCCACTAAACAGTATAAAAAAAAAAAATTATTCAAACAGGTGGAAATTCTTGGAAGTACAGTTGGCTGAGTGGAAGAGTAGAGAAGGGGAGCGTCTATACCAGTGGTTCCCAAACTGTGTGCCGTGGCTCCCTGGGGTGCCGCAACGCTCTGATTGGGGTGCCGCGGAATGTTGTTTCCAACATTGTGCTATGTTGATAGTGTTACTTAGAAGCACAATTTTACATCTCGTATAGGAGATAAACAAGATTTAATATCAACCTGAAGTATTTCTGTCTTTACTTAAATAGTTATTACTCTCTTCTGACTCAAAAACCTAAAAATTTGAAATTATTATGTCTTAGGGGCGCCTTGAAAAGTGATGGAGACCCTAAGGGTGCCTCGACTGAGAAAGTTTGGGAACCACTGGTCTATACTGTAAATTAAGAGGGTCTTAATTCCAGTCCCTCTGTAGTGTCAGTGGACAAAATTCAGACTTTTGTCACTATTCTCTTACAACTTACTCAAGAGTGGGCAAAACCATGTTGAATTTCAGGGGAGGTAGAATGAATGTCAGTGTGTGCATGCAGGGAGAATACTTTATTGTTGCATGTTGCTCACAGATACTGACCAGCGTTACTGTTACACTGTCATTACACTTGTGCTGGAAACATCATCTCTCACCTGTAATGGACTACAGGTGGAATTTACCTCCCCTGCAATTCAACAGGGTTTTGCACAATAGTACGTAAAGTCTGAATCAGTTCATTCTGGTCCACTCTGCTTAAGCCTGGATGGGTCAGATTAATTAGTACAGATCTGCACACAAGAACGGTATGAAAAACAATCAGCTACCCGCAGTAGCTACACAGCAGTGAAAGTTATCTCCAGGGGAAATTATATTGCCAAAGCACAGGCTCCATCTCTCCCTAGAGGTGTCTCCCATGGGGCTGAAAATCCAGGAATATTAATATTGTATATTGGGTTTTTGATCATTATATCTGGTGATTGTGTTGTACTGTTGAAAGCTACACATTGGACGGCTATATGCTGCATTTATTCTGAAAAATCCCCACAAATTGTGTGTAACAAGTGTGAAAAGGACTCAGGATACTTATTTCAGCTTTAAATATGATTTTAAGACTAAGTTTTGAAATATATCTTTTAAATAAAGTTTTTATATCAGAAATGGGTTTGTATTGGTACCGCACAATTGTATTGTCACATACAAGGAAAGACTAAAGCTGGGCATCCACTAGAATGATGTTGTTCTAGTGGATATTGGTGCTGGTAAACGGGGTGATTTTCCCAAAGGAAAATATCGCTCCAGCGGTGCCCATAATCTATAATTAACCCTTGGTAAGTATAGGTAAAGTATTTCATATTATTTATTACTCCTAAATCTTATATTCCCCAGAAAGTATTTTTAGAGAAGGCTTGTTATTAAACAGCCATATTTCACTTCATCTATACTTTTATTTTTTTTAGCATTTAAATTGAAATTAATTATAAAAAAATAAAATAATACAGTTTGCAGGAAAGTGAAACATTTCCAAAGCAAAACCAGGATAGCCGTGCATCACAACAAACAAAATAATTCCCATCATCCTCCCATTTGTTTTTAATGGCTGTATCATAACTGTACTGCTGTCTTAATCCAGGATTGCCAACTTTTGCAAATGAATATCAGGGAGATTGTAATAGCACTGCGCAAAAGGGACATAACTTGGGTGGCCCAACAAACATTCCCTGTTGTAATGATATAGGGAATGTTATATGTATATTCTCTGTGGTAATGATATAGGGATGTTATATGTATATTCTCTGTGGTAATGATATAGGGATGTTATATGTTCTCTGTGGTAATGATATAGGGATGTTATATGTACATTCTCTGTGGTAATAATGATATAGGGATGTTATATGTATATTCTCTGTGGTAATGATATAGGGAATGTTATATGTACATTCTCTGTGGTAATAATGATATAGGGATGTTATATGTATATTCTCTGTGGTAATGATATAGGGATGTTATATGTATATTCTCTGTGGTAATGATATAGGGATGTTATATGTATATTCTCTGTGGTAATGATATAGGGATGTTATATGTATATTCTCTATGGTAATGATATAGGGATGTTATATGTATATTCTCTATGGTAATGATATAGGGATGTTATATGCACATTCTCTATGGTAATGATATAGGGAATGTTATATATATATTCTCTGTGGTAATGATATAGGGAATGTTATATGTATATTCTCTGTGGTAATGATATAGGGATGTTATATGTATATTCTCTGTGGTAATGATATAGGGATGTTATATGTATATTCTCTATGGTAATGATATAGGGAATGTTATATATATTCTCTGTGGTAATGATATAGGGAATGTTATATGTATATTCTCTGTGGTAATGATATAGGGATGTTATATGTATATTCTCTGTGGTAATGATATAGGGATGTTATATGTATATTCTCTATGGTAATGATATAGGGATGTTATATGCACATTCTCTATGGTAATGATATAGGGAATGTTATATGTATATTCCCTGTTGTAATGATATAGGGAATGTTATATGCACATTCTCTGTGGTAATGATATAGGAAATACAGCAGCACTAATGTGTGCACTACACCCGGAACCAAAGTGTCCGTCCGCTGATTCCACCGGGGGACATTAGAGGTTGCACAATGTCATCCACAGGATACAGCGTGCAGGCTTGTAGCAGGGTGCAGTGCCAGGGGCCAGCGGGACACATTAGGGCCACTCTCCTGGCATTATGGTGTGGGTGAGCAGAGTGCTGCTCAGGAAGGTACAGTATATTGTACACGGGTCATGTGATTGGGGTATGCTGTAGCCTGGCCTCTGTTGCTATGGTGATAGAGTCTATACAGTGTGTTCCTCTTACAGGGCATGCTTGGACTTTTAGTGCCACAGTATCTGCTAATTGGTTGTTTACAGCATTTGTAGTGTCAATTTACAGCAAGTTGTAGTGTCAATTATTTGTGTTTATTATAATGTACATGTGATAATGTACATGTAAAGGTTGAATAAATTAAATATGTAACATCTTAATATCAATATGAATTATATTATTAATATTAATTGATAATATTTAACAATTGCAGACTCAGAAACACGATACCTTTAATCAGATGGACAAATTAAACTGTGAAAAAATAATTAAACTTGATAGGTTTAGTTTCCTAGCTCAATCTAATTTACTAATTAAACATAAAGCTATGCAGTTTGTGAGATCTTTGTGCAAAACCGCGGGCAATAAAATTCTAAAATTTTATATACACCCCTCACATTACAATGTGGTTTTGCTGAGGTCTATGCTTGTACCTAAAAAATAAAGTGCAACTCTGGATCAACCCCTAAAAGTGAGATTTCCATTTAATATACTAATAGATGATCACTATGTGGTATTGCATAGTGATCCCTAACACCCTGCAATGGTGACCTTACAAGAGACAGTATGTGTGTTAATGCAGTGTATTGTCAGTGATCATGTCAAATTGGTTAGTCATGCACTACATGATGCTCAGCTGCTTATAGTACAGTGTATGGCAATCTTTCCAGCCACCTAATAAACGTGTTTTAAAATTGTAGACATAGTATTGTGTACCTGGTATAAAGGATCTGTAGTTCATGTGTTTATTTCATTATGTTTATTTATTGAAAGGGTTGCAGAATATCCAAAGCATAAACATATGGCCTAGTAGGTTATATGGACATAAATCTAAATCAACATATATAAAAGTATCACATGGTAATGTTGCATGGGAACCACAATTTTTAAATATGAAATAATTTATAGGTGATAGAAAAGGGAACAAAGGAAAAAAAATGATCTTCCATTTACACAGGAACATGAGGAAGAGAGACGCGATAGATGCTGGAACTTAATGGTTTCTTATAATTGATGTCTTCTCTTTTATTTAGTATGGAAACTTCATAGACAATCTGCGGGTCATGGTGAAAGGTGGGGCCGGTGGAATGGGCCTTCCACGTTTAGGCGGAGAGGGAGGAAAAGGAGGCGATGTATGGGTGACCGCCAAACCCGGAGTGACAATGAAGAATGTGAAAGACAAATATGCTCAGAAACGTTTTGCTGGCGGTAACGGCCTTAATAGCAGGTCAGTCACAGTCACACAAAATGTCTGTATGTCAACTGTACAAAGACTTTTATACAAGTGTTCTCATAAATATAAATATTTAACACAAATTAAATGCAATACAGTTGTATTATTTATTGTTGCCATGGGACACATAATATCTACTTACACCCCTATCATGACTCTTAGTGGAAATACAATGGACGTCTTTTCATTGTAACCTGTTATTCATCCTTCCAGCGTCCGTGAACTTAAAGGAACAACGGGTCCAGACTGTCTGGTTGATGTTCCTGTTGGGATAACAATAACTACAGATGATGGGTTTAAACTTGGTAAGAAAAATATGAATCTCTTGTCTTTTTCATTATATTCTATACTACAACTTTTAAAGGCTGTAAACATATAGGAATAAGCATTTCTCTCTGTCATGGTAAAACATAATAAAATATGGCAATTGTACAATGCGATCATTCGATAAAGAGTAAACTACATTCATTGTATCTCTCCATTAGGTGAGCTGGATAAAGAGGGGGACACAATCCGAGTGGCCAAGGGAGGTCATGGCGGTCGTTTCAAAACAGATTTTCTTCCCTCTAAAGGCCAGAAAAGAATTATCCGGCTTGACCTGAAACTCATAGCAGACGTGGGACTAGTAGGGTGAGTGTATGAGCGATGTCCTCATGGGTATCTATCTTTCGCATATTATAAATCAAATCTTACCTAGCACTAAGAAGGTAAACCCAAAAACCTCAAACTAGTGATGGTGAACGACATTTACATTCGACACTTATCAGAGCCAGCGCGAGACAGTCCCCAGTCAACAGAGGCGAGGCAAGTATGAATGGGGAGAGAAGTCCTCCCGCCCAATCAGCTTGGCAAAATGCCTGCCAATCACAGCATGACTTCCCTCCCAATTCAGATTATCGTCTCATTGTGTAGGGATGATAATAGGGTGTGCACAGGGAGAAATTGTCCTGTGTACCGGCTCTCAAGTGTGTGCCCTGCTTTAGACAGAACTATAATGGTTAACAGTATATTGTCCTTTTGGAGCTGGTATTTTGTCCTATTCATTGTGTGTCCGTAGTTCATCCAGCATAATTAATATGTCTGTTTAGGTTACATTTTGTATATGCTACAGGTTTTAAAAGATAAACAAATGGAAAATCTGATTGATCTGTAAAACATTTTATTTTTTTAAATAAAGAACAGCGAAAACCTGATTCATACATAATAGATAATTAAGCTGCATACGCAACTCGTATGTTTCCCCTCTTCCATGCTACAGAACAATGCATGAATCTGATGGGTATTTAATGGGAACGTTCTTCAGATTTGTGTCTTTTCATGTGAAGTGGCTCATTAATTGTCCAGAAACTTTCTGTTGTTCGTTGCGTCGTGTGATGGCATTTCTCCGCACAGCTCCAGGGATCAGGCTTTTGTGGTTCATGTAAAAGCAGACATCAGGACAATTTACCGTCTTTTGTTCATTAGGGTTGGAAAATATTTGATCCCTGAGGGTTTGTTTTGCTTTGTTATAATGCAGATATGTAATGAATGTTTCTTTGATGGGTATATTAATGCGAAATTAGCTTTTATCAAGCAGCTTCACTAAATAATAGCTTTTATCAGCCACAAACAGTGGAGTTTGATCTTCTGATGTCAGGTAAGTGGTTTGATCAGCTCTGTAGGTTTTCTCACCATAGCAGCATGATGTGAGGACCCCAGTCTGCTGGTAACTCTCCAGCGAGCTCTATTATCCAGGATTTCTATGTCCTGTCCCAACACCCGTGACCTCTAGCGGTGACTCTGCTGACCCTTGTTTATAATAAACGTATTGTGACAGCTGTGGATGTGCCTGAATTCAAATAGAAATATATGCAACAGGTGACGACGTTTAACTTGTTATTCGTGTCATTTCTTTTAGGTTTCCAAATGCCGGCAAGTCATCATTACTCGGCAAACTATCACATGCCAAACCTCAGGTAGCGGATTATGCATGTAAGTTCAGCGCTTTCTGCACATTATATCTGCATGTTTGTCTGTAGTATTTGGACTCTACTATAGAGGGCTAAAGCTCTTTCCATATAAACAGGGAGGGAAGGTTATACTTAATCTTGATGTTTAAAATCTGCCTTGTAAGCACAAAATTAAATAAAATCTAATTATAAATTATTCTGAACCAAGAAAGCTTTGTGTCGGCATATGTGATTGTGTGTGAGACCTATTAAACGTATTACCTTGGAGAACAGCGCCACCCAGAGGCCTCATACTGACTCCATGTTGTGTTCTTATAGATCTGTGAAGGAATATGAGACGGGCAGGGGGACAAACTGCACAACTATGTTACAGGGGATTTTATTGTAAGTTCAGGAATAAACTGTTTTCTTTATTGAAACCCTATTCAATGTTTTTTTGCGTTTGTTACAGTCACAACAGTAAGACCAGAAGTGGGGAAAATCATGTATCCTGACTTTAAACAGGTAAATGCTTTTGACACGATGTGCGACCTGCACTCTGAGTGCTGCTTTCTAGATATTCACATTGGCAGCACCTTTTCTCCAGAAGGACTAACATATGATTTCAGTCTTGGATATGAAAGTCCACGGACAGGGAACCTTTACATCAGGCATAGCCAAACTCAGTCATTTGATCGGAGGTACAATGGTCCATGTTTTCTAGGTCTCCTCAGAGAATCACATGTGACATAATTACTACCAACCACAGAATGTCAGTTATGAACACACCTTCAACACAGAGACCTGGAAAACATGGACTGTTGGTAGCTCGAGGACTGGGTTTGACCATCCCTGTCTTAAGCTGGCCATACACTATAAGATAAATTGTTCCAATCTAAGCATTTTTAAAGAGTGGGTAAAACCATGTTGAATTGCAGGGGATGTAAAATGAATGTCAGTGTGTGCATGCAGGGAGAATACTTTATTGTTGCATGTTGCACACATATACTGACCAGTGTTACTGTTACACTGTTATTACACTTGTGCTGGGAAACATCATCTCTCACCTGTAATACTGATTGCAATTAATCAATTTTCCTCCCCTGCAATTCAACATGGTTTTACCAACTCTTGAAAAATGCTTAGATTGGAACAATTTATCTTATAGTGTATGGCCAGCTTTACACTATAGTAAATCTTATACTGTACATTACAAGTCACAACCACTGGTAGCAGTAGGCTTTCTGACGTGGGTGTCGGAGTTCTGATGGTATATTGCATGGGTTGGCAACCTGCCCTTACTATGTGCTCACCCTTTACCATGGTAAATCTGGATCCATCCAGGATAATTGATGGTACATGCACTGCACATAGATCCTGACCGTGTTTGTTACTCTTAGATTTCAGTAGCGGATCTCCCAGGATTGATTGAGGGAGCTCATATCAACAAAGGGATGGGACACAAATTCCTGAAGCACGTTGAGAGGACAAAGCAGCTGCTGTTTGTGGTGAGTCTGATGCTTAAACCGCTCAATGGATCTTTTTTTACCCCGATATGTGGAATTACGCCATTTTCCTGCAGAACTGACTGTGGTTTTCTTGTGTTGCTGCAGTCTCTGATCCCTCATAGTTTTTGTGTTCACTTCCAGGTTGATGTCTCTGGATTCCAGCTGTCTGTGAAGACTGCATCCAGAAGCGCTTTTGAAACTGTGCAGCTGCTGATGTTGGTGAGTGATGTTCTTCATGTGCTCTCCATGATATGGTGGGGTCATGTGGAGTGATCTTCATCATGTCTGTAAGGATATTCCCTATTATGGTCTCACCTGCTGAATGTCTGTCTTTTGCACCAAGTGTTGCATTCAGCCTTCAGATCTTATTCTGTAAATTAGCCTCTGTACTCTATGTAGGAGAAGGGGGCTCCTCAGTCCTTCGCTGTGTGTAGATCTGAGTGCAGAAGGGATCCTCGAGTCTTCCACTCACTCCACTATGGGGCTGAATACTGGGTTTATGCATAAGCGCTTAACCAAAGCCTTCCTCTATGATTTATATATTAACAAGAGATATTAGTGGGTATATTCTTCTCTGGCTTACTATACTCTTGAGGCTGGTCCATGTACACAAACTGTATATCACATCATGTAGTAAAAAAGTTATTAACATCTATTTAAGCTTTAACAAAAGCCATTACTTGCTCTTAACTGATTTTTACTTCTGTTTAGATTCTGTTTTCCATTTAAATATTCTCATTCTGCATTAATATTAAGCACCTAAAGTGTGAACGGGTATAACTTATGTACTGATACACAAACAGAAACCTTTCTATTAGTGGTTCACAGTCGCAGGTTATTTCCATTGGGGTCTTTGTTGGTTGTGGAGAGGGCAGATCTATATAACATGTACATGGATATTCCAGGAGCTGGAATTGTATAAGGAAGAGCTGCTGGACAAGCCAGCCTTACTCGCAGTCAACAAGATGGATCTTCCTGGGGCTGATGAGAAGTTTCAGGAATTGTTACAGCAGCTGGAAAGTCCTGAAGGTGAGAAATTCTGTAATAAGCATTCAATTGTGTTTCTGGTTCCAAGGGGTGACCCCGTTGGTTCTCTATGCTAAGCTGGGTACACACTTATCCACTGTCAGGACAACAGGTTGTTTGGATTGGACGCAAACTGTATAAGTGTATACGCTCACATGACCCCTCGTTACATCTAATCCGGTCACCATGTTGAGTCAAAAGTGCTTTAAACCTGCAACCGTCTATCACCTGGCATCATTTACCTTTGTGTGTGAGGTTGAAATTCAAAGACAGTGTAATGCAGGGTATGCACTGACCCTAGTTGTCTGAGGATTGCTAATTCATTCTACCCATAAACCTTTGCTGCAATGGTATGCTGCAAGCACAAACTTCTCCACAAGGTGGCAGAAGGATAAATGTAAATAGTTTTTCTGAAGATCATGGCTTTATTTTACTAAGTAGGGAGATTGAAAATGGGAATGTTGCCCATAGCATCCAATCAGATTTGAGCTCACATTCTCCATTATGTAAAATGACACTGAGAGCTTGAAGCTGGTTGGCTGCTATAGGCAACATCTCCACTTATCAATCTCCCTGCTTAGTAAATGTAGGCCCATGTGTTAGTACATAGTAATGAAACAAATGCTGTGATTTGTTTCATTTAAAAACAGTCAGACTGCTCACATTATTGTAGCTATAGATGATAGAAGCCTCACATCATGCATGAAAACATCCTGTAAAAAAATAAAAATCTATTTTTCAGACTATTTCCACTTGTTGCCAGAGGAGTTGGTCCCGGACCGTCAGATCAATTTTAAGCACATCCTACCGATCTCTGTCGCGAATGGCCAAGGAATAAACGACCTTACACACTGTATAAGAAAATCATTGGATGACCAGGCCGAGCTGGAGATCCATCAGACTGCACAGGAGAAACTGAGGAGTCTCCAGAACTTCACATCCCACAGTGTGGAACACAAACAGGAGTCCTCCTGAACACACCGCATCGCTTGTATCATTATTGTACAGTGTAATTGAGTAAATAAATATTTTTTATGACGGCTCAGGATGTGTGTTTATATTTATTGCAGAATGCCGGGGTTCAAGGTTTGAGCATGTTCAATCATACTGGTATATTGGGTGGAAGTTCAGAAACAGGTGGACAATCCTTACATGGGTGTTTCATGTGTGCTTATTTGTCTATACCTATATGTCTTTTACCTCTTACAGTCTTCTCCCTCTGAGATAAGTTACTCTGCTGCCCCAATAATTGAACACAAGTTCTGTGTTCCACAACCAGATCATTGTACCTCCCCCAGAGTCTTAACACGAATGCCAGGAAATCTAACATATATGTCATCAATGTCATGTATTTTAAACCCCCTAGGAAGAGACATCTTACTGTTGTAGGTACATACAGTGACAATTTTTAAGACCTGTGGGTTAGAGTTAAAGCTGTAAAACTAGGGGCATGGAAATCCTTATAAATGTATACGTACCAAATCCCTACCACATGTGCCAGTACAAGGCTGGCATGGTCTGGTGTATAAACAGTACAAGTGTTATGATAATAGGGAGAACCATTAAAGGTGTCTTCTGATATGGAGGTCAATCAGTGCTGAGCTGCCTTGATATTGAGAAATATCAGTACAAATAAAATGGGGGGACTTGGTGATATATGAAGTCATTAATATTAATGTTGGTATTTAAATAAAACCTGTAATATTCCCAATAATTGGTGATATGCCAAATAATTGCTATGATGTTCAAATTGATCTCTGTGATAACTACACAGCAACTGAGATATATGCCTCAAATACTTGTATATAACCAGAACCCCGACCCACAGAACTAGAACCATGCGATATGTTCATAGAACTGTATCATTCTAAACTAAATCCTTTTAAAAACACTTTTGTCTTGTGCCACATAATGAAATACAACATTTTATGTGATAAGTTAGTCACGTATCCAGCATTAACAGGGAATATAAAAGTGCAGTCATGAGAATATGTTATAATCATTAAGATTCTAGGATCTTCATCAACTGTGTACCATTCATAGTCCTGATGCATGAATTCTTAATGGCAATGTTCAGCACATCAGACGGCTGTTTCCTCTGTGCATCTTTAAAAAGGCTTCAAGCTGCACATATGTGGATATTCAATTCAAGTTATGGGCTTAAATTTACTAAGCGGTGAGATTGAAAAGTGGGGATGTTGCCCATAGCAACCAATCAGATTCAAGTTCACATTATCCAGTGTGTAAAATATCTGAGAGATTCACTCTAATTGGTTTCTATGGTCAACATCCCCACTTTCCAATCTCACTGCAAATATACCCCATGGTGTGTAAGGCTGGGAAGAGGGAGACATTCTTAAGATATTCCATAATATAATTCCAATAATTACACTGAATGGTTCATTGCACCTGTCATTTACCTTAAAAGATAAAGCTTTGCATTCCTATATACTTGGGGAACTAATACCCACCAATTTTTTTTTAAGGGCAGTAGGAGAATTGGGTGCAGGCCATGGAGGCTGATCCAGAGTAAAGCTGGCCATACACTATAAGATAAATTGTTCCAATCTAAGCAATTTTAAAGAGTGGGTAAAA